>JARKIM010000034.1:0-125000 GCA_030378355.1 Eleusine indica
TGATACGGTGGCCATCGAGTATAACGACATTGGACGAGCCATTAGGCGATGATATGATGTCTCACGGTTGCTCCATTCCTTGTCCATACTCGATTGTTCTCGTTGATGATATAGTGTCAATTGAGCATGATGACTTTGAATGGTCAAGTCGTTCTGATCGTCGTCAGAGTTTGGCTCGATTGTTTGGACTCGCCTTGTCTATACTTCGTTGGTTCTAGCCGGTGATACGGTGGCCATCGAGTATAACGACATTGGACGAGCCATTAGATGATGATATGATGTCTCATGTCTACTCCATTCCTTGTCCATACTCGATTGTTCTCGCTGGTGATATGGTGTCAATCGAGCATGATGACTTTGAATGGGCAACCTGTAAGACCTTATCTCATCGACATCACAGTTTCGCCCGATTGTATGGACTTGCCTTGTCTATACTTCGTTGGTTCTAGCCGGTGATACGGGGGCTATCGAGTATAACGACATTGGCCGAGCCATTAGACGATGATATGATGTCTCACGGTTGCTCCATTCCTTGATCATACTTGATTGTTCTCGCTGGTGATACGGTGTCAATCGAGCATGATGACTTTGATTGGGCAACCAGTAAGACCTCTTCTCATCGACGTCACAGTTTGACCCGATTGTTTGGACTCGCCTTTTCTATACTTCATTGGTTCTAGCCGGTGATACGGTGGCCATCGAGTATAACGACATTGGACGAGCCATTACGCGATGATATGATGTCTCACGGTTGCTTCATTCCTTGTCCATACTCGATTGTTCTCGCTGGTGATACGGTGTCAATCGAGCATGATGACTTCGAATGGGCAACCTGTAAGACCTTATCTCATCGACGTCACAGTTTGGCTCGATTGTATGGACTTGCTGTGTCTATACTTCGTTGGTTCTAGCCGGTGATACGGTGGCCATCGAGTATAACGAAATTCGACGAGCCATTAGACGATGATATGATGTCTCACGGTTGCTCCATTCCTTGATCATACTTGATTGTTCTCGCTGGTGATACGGTGTCAATCGAGCATGATGACTTTGAATGGGCAACCTGTAAGACCTCTTGTCATCGACGTCACAGTTTGACCCGATTGGTTGGACTCGGCTTTTCTATACTTCATTGGTTCTAGCCGGTGATACGGTGGCCATCGAGTATAACGACATTGGACGAGCCATTAGGCGATGATATGATGTCTCACGGTTGCTCCATTCCTTGATCATACTTGATTGTTCTCGCTGGTGATACGGTGTCAATCGAGCATGATGACTTTGAATGGGCAACCTGTAAGACCTCTTGTCATCGACGTCACAGTTTGACCCGATTGGTTGGACTCGGCTTTTCTATACTTCATTGGTTCTAGCCGGTGATACGGTGGCCATCGAGTATAACGACATTGGACGAGCCATTAGGCGATGATATGATGTCTCACGGTTGCTCCATTCCTTGTCCATACTCGATTGTTCTCGTTGATGATACGGTGTCAATTGAGCATGATGACTTTGAATGGTCAACCCGTTCTGATCGTCGTCAGAGTTTGGCCTGATTGTTTGGACTCGCCTTGTCTATACTTCGTTGGTTCTAGCCGGTGATACAGTGGCCATCGAGTATAACGACTTTGGACGAGCCATTAGACGATGATATGATGTCTCACGTTTGCTCCATTCCTTATCCATACTCGATTGTTCTCGCTGGTGATACGGTGTCAATCGAGCATGATGACTTTGAATGGGCAACCTGTAAGACCTTATCTCATCGACGTCACAGTTTGGCCCGATTGTATGGACTTGCCTTGTCTATACTTCGTTGGTTCTAGCCGGTGATACGGTGGCGATCGAGTATAACGACATTGGCCGAGCCATTAGACGATGATATGATGTCTCTCGGTTGCTCCATTCCTTGATCATACTTGATTGTTCTCGCTGGTGATACGGTGTCAATCGAGCATGATGACTTTGAATGGGCAACCTGTAAGACCTCTTGTCATCGACGTCACAGTTTGACCCGATTGGTTGGACTCGGCTTTTCTATACTTCATTGGTTCTAGCCGGTGATACGGTGGCTATCGAGTATAACGACATTCGACGAGCCATTAGGCGATGATATGATGTCTCACGGTTGCTCCATTCCTTGTCCATACTCGATTGTTCTCGTTGATGATACGGTGTCAATTGAGCATGATGACGTTGAATGGTCAACCCGTTCTGATCGTCGTCAGAGTTTGGCCTGATTGTTTGGACTCGCCTTGTCTATACTTCGTTGGTTCTAGCCGGTGATACAGTGGCCATCGAGTATAACGACATTGGACGAGCCATTAGACGATGATATGATGTCTCACGTCTGCTCCATTCCTTATCCATACTCGATTGTTCTCGCTGGTGATACGGTGTCAATCGAGCATGATGACTTTGAATGGGCAACCTGTAAGACCTCTTCTCATCGACGTCACAGTTTGACCCGATTGTTTGGACTCGCCTTTTCTATACTTCGTTGGCTCTAGCCGGTGATACGGTGGCCATCGAGTATAACGACATTGGACGAGCCATTAGGCGATGATATGATGTCTCACGGTTGCTCCATTCCTTGTCCATACTCGATTGTTCTCGTTGATGATACGGTGTCAATTGAGCATGATGACTTTGAATGGGCAACCTGTAAGACCTCTTCTCATCGACGTCACAGTTTGACCCGATTGTTTGGACTCGCCTTTTCTATACTTCGTTGGTTCTAGCCGGTGATACGGTGGCCATCGAGTATAACGACATTGGACGAGCCATTAGGCGATGATATGATGTCTCACGGTTGCTCCATTCCTTGTCCATACTCGATTGTTCTCGTTGATGATATAGTGTCAATTGAGCATGATGACTTTGAATGGTCAAGTCGTTCTGATCGTCGTCAGAGTTTGGCTCGATTGTTTGGACTCGCCTTGTCTATACTTCGTTGGTTCTAGCCGGTGATACGGTGGCCATCGAGTATAACGACATTGGACGAGCCATTAGATGATGATATGATGTCTCATGTCTACTCCATTCCTTGTCCATACTCGATTGTTCTCGCTGGTGATATGGTGTCAATCGAGCATGATGACTTTGAATGGGCAACCTGTAAGACCTTATCTCATCGACATCACAGTTTCGCCCGATTGTATGGACTTGCCTTGTCTATACTTCGTTGGTTCTAGCCGGTGATACGGGGGCTATCGAGTATAACGACATTGGCCGAGCCATTAGACGATGATATGATGTCTCACGGTTGCTCCATTCCTTGATCATACTTGATTGTTCTCGCTGGTGATACGGTGTCAATCGAGCATGATGACTTTGATTGGGCAACCAGTAAGACCTCTTCTCATCGACGTCACAGTTTGACCCGATTGTTTGGACTCGCCTTTTCTATACTTCATTGGTTCTAGCCGGTGATACGGTGGCCATCGAGTATAACGACATTGGACGAGCCATTACGCGATGATATGATGTCTCACGGTTGCTTCATTCCTTGTCCATACTCGATTGTTCTCGCTGGTGATACGGTGTCAATCGAGCATGATGACTTCGAATGGGCAACCTGTAAGACCTTATCTCATCGACGTCACAGTTTGGCTCGATTGTATGGACTTGCTGTGTCTATACTTCGTTGGTTCTAGCCGGTGATACGGTGGCCATCGAGTATAACGAAATTCGACGAGCCATTAGACGATGATATGATGTCTCACGGTTGCTCCATTCCTTGATCATACTTGATTGTTCTCGCTGGTGATACGGTGTCAATCGAGCATGATGACTTTGAATGGGCAACCTGTAAGACCTCTTGTCATCGACGTCACAGTTTGACCCGATTGGTTGGACTCGGCTTTTCTATACTTCATTGGTTCTAGCCGGTGATACGGTGGCCATCGAGTATAACGACATTGGACGAGCCATTAGGCGATGATATGATGTCTCACGGTTGCTCCATTCCTTGTCCATACTCGATTGTTCTCGTTGATGATACGGTGTCAATTGAGCATGATGACTTTGAATGGTCAACCCGTTCTGATCGTCGTCAGAGTTTGGCCTGATTGTTTGGACTCGCCTTGTCTATACTTCGTTGGTTCTAGCCGGTGATACAGTGGCCATCGAGTATAACGACATTGGACGAGCCATTAGACGATGATATGATGTCTCACGTTTGCTCCATTCCTTATCCATACTCGATTGTTGTCGCTGGTGATACGGTGTCAATCGAGCATGATGACTTTGAATGGGCAACCTGTAAGACCTTATCTCATCGACGTCACAGTTTGGCCCGATTGTATGGACTTGCCTTGTCTATACTTCGTTGGTTCTAGCCGGTGATACGGTGGCTATCGTGATAGGTGTAGAGTGCCCGATCTTTCGGCGAGTGGAGATAACTTCGATTTGGTGGATGTCGACCCTCACGATCCGACTACGACGAGCAAGCCGAAGCGCCAATGCAATCGCTGAACCAACTTCCGGAGGATATTAACCTTGTGGTAAACAAGATCAACCTGATCACGAGGATCAATTCTTACGCGCAATTGAAGAACGAGCAAGAATTAGAGGCGAGCAATCTGATGTATTGCACGAAGGTGGAGTTCTGAATTCACGTCGAGAGACGGATGTATAGCTAAGCTAAACTTAAAACAAAACTCGAAGATTACAAGGGGCGCAGCCCTTGACTATATAGGGGGAGGATGAGGCATCTAGGGCCGGCTGAAGTGCAGAGGCGCGCGGTGGAGAGGGAGTCGTGCGACTTGGGCCACGTGGGCCTTCGGGCGACATCATCCTGGGCCGTCGTTCCTTAGCATCAAAACCGTCTTCAATTCCTGGGCTCGAGCTCTAGTGATTGGGCCCTTGTACGTCGTCGTCTCGTTAGAAGATGGATCCGTAACTCGAGGAGGCGCGACGACGAGAGGTGAAGGTGTGACAGCTTGGTTTGGCGCGCCATCTTCCGTCGTCATTATTCGTATGTCGTTGATGTCCTCATCATATCGAGTATAACGACATTGGCCGAGCCATTAGACGATGATATGATGTCTCTCGGTTGCTCCATTCCTTGATCATACTTGATTGTTCTCGCTGGTGATACGGTGTCAATCGAGCATGATGACTTTGAATGGGCAACCTGTAAGACCTCTTGTCATCGACGTCACAGTTTGACCCGATTGGTTGGACTCGGCTTTTCTATACTTCATTGGTTCTAGCCGGTGATACGGTGGCCATCGAGTATAACGACATTGGACGAGCCATTAGGCGATGATATGATGTCTCACGGTTGCTCCATTCCTTGTCCATACTCGATTGTTCTCGTTGATGATACATTGTCAATTGAGCATGATGACTTTGAATGGTCAACCCGTTCTGATCGTCGTCAGACTTTGGCCTGATTGTTTGGACTCGCCTTGTCTATACTTCGTTGGTTCTAGCCGGTGATACAGTGGCCATCGAGTATAACGACATTGGACGAGCCATTAGACGATGATATGATGTCTCACGTCTGCTCCATTCCTTATCCATACTCGATTGTTCTCGCTGGTGATACGGTGTCAATCGAGCATGATGACTTTGAATGGGCAACCTGTAAGACCTCTTCTCATCGACGTCACAGTTTGACCCGATTGTTTGGACTCGCCTTTTCTATACTTCGTTGGTTCTAGCCGGTGATACGGTGGCCATCGAGTATAACGACATTGGACGAGCCATTAGGCGATGATATGATGTCTCACGGTTGCTCCATTCCTTGTCCATACTCGATTGTTCTCGTTGATGATACGGTGTCAATTGAGCATGATGACTTTGAATGGGCAACCTGTAAGACCTCTTCTCATCGACGTCACAGTTTGACCCGATTGTTTGGACTCGCCTTTTCTACACTTCGTTGGTTCTAGCCGGTGATACGTTGGCCATCGAGTATAACGACATTGGACGAGCCATTAGGCGATGATATGATGTCTCACGGTTGCTCCATTCCTTGTCCATACTCGATTGTTCTCGTTGATGATATAGTGTCAATTGAGCATGATGACTTTGAATGGTCAAGTCGTTCTGATCGTCGTCAGAGTTTGGCTCGATTGTTTGGACTCGCCTTGTCTATACTTCGTTGGTTCTAGCCGGTGATACGGTGGCCATCGAGTATAACGACATTGGACGAGCCATTAGATGATGATATGATGTCTCATGTCTACTCCATTCCTTGTCCATACTCGATTGTTCTCGCTGGTGATATGGTGTCAATCGAGCATGATGACTTTGAATGGGCAACCTGTAAGACCTTATCTCATCGACATCACAGTTTCGCCCGATTGTATGGACTTGCCTTGTCTATACTTCGTTGGTTCTAGCCGGTGATACGGGGGCTATCGAGTATAACGACATTGGCCGAGCCATTAGACGATGATATGATGTCTCACGGTTGCTCCATTCCTTGTCCATACTCGATTGTTCTCGTTGATGATACGATGTCAATTGAGCATGATGACTATGAATGGTCAACCCGTTCTGATCGTCGTCAGAGTTTGGCCTGATTGTTTGGACTCGCCTTGTCTATACTTCGTTGGTTCTAGCCGGTGATACGGTGGCCATCGAGTATAACGATATTGGACGAGCCATTAGACGATGATATGATGTCTCACGTTTGCTCCATTCCTTGTCCATACTCGATTGTTCTCGCTGGTGATACGGTGTCAATCGAGCATCATGACTTCGAATGGGCAACCTGTAAGACCTTATCTCATCGACGTCACAGTTTGGCCCGATTGTATGGACTTGCCTTGTCTATACTTCGTTGGTTCTAGCCGGTGATACGGTGGCTATCGAGTATAACGACATTGGCCGAGCCATTAGACGATGATATGATGTCTCTCGGTTGCACCATTCCTTGATCATACTTGATTGTTCTCGCTGGTGATACGGTGTCAATCGAGCATGATGACTTTGAATGGGCAACCTGTAAGACCTCTTGTCATCGACGTCACAGTTTGACCCGATTGGTTGGACTCGGCTTTTCTATACTTCATTGGTTCTAGCCGGTGATACGGTGGCCATCGAGTATAACGACATTGGACAAGCCATTAGGCGATGATATGATGTCTCACTGTTGCTCTATTCCTTGTCCATACTCGATTGTTCTCGTTGATGATACGATGTCAATTGAGCATGATGACTTTGAATGGTCAACCCGTTCTGATCGTCGTCAGAGTTTGGCCTGATTGTTTGGACTCGCCTTGTCTATACTTCGTTGGTTCTAGCCGGTGATACGGTGGCCATCGAGTACAACGATATTGGACGAGCCATTAGACGATGATATGATGTCTCACGTTTGCTCCATTCCTTGTCCATACTCGATTGTTCTCGCTGGTGATATGGTGTCAATCGAGGATGATGACTTCGAATGGGCAACCTGTAAGACCTTATCACATCAACGTCACAGTTTGGCTCGATTGTATGGACTTGTCGTGTCTATACTTTGTTGGTTCTAGCCGGTGATACGGTGGCCATCGGGTATAACGAGATTGGACGAGCCATTAGGCGATGATATGTTGTCTCACGGTTGCTCCATTCCTTGTCCATACTCGATTGTTCTCGCTGGTGATACGGTGTGTATCGAGCATGATGACTTCGAATGGGCAACCTGTAAGACCTTATCTCATCGGCGTCACAGTTTGGCTCGATTGTATGGACTTGCCGTGTCTATACTTCGTTGGGTCTAGCCGGTGATACGGTGGCCATCGAGTATAACGACATTGGACGAGCCATTAGCCGATGATATGATGTCTCACGGTTGCTCCATTCCTTGATCATACTTGATTGTTCTCGCTGGTGATACGGTGTCAATCGAGCATGATGACTTTGAATGGGCAACCTGTAAGACCTCTTGTCATCGACGTCACAGTTTGACCCGATTGGTTGGACTCGGCTTTCCTATACTTCATTGGTTCTAGCCGGTGATACGGTGGCCATCGAGTATAACGACATTGGACGAGCCATTAGGCGATGATATGATGTCTCACGGTTGCTCTATTTCTTGTCCATACTCGATTGTTCTCGTTGATGATACGATGTCAATTGAGCATGATGACTATGAATGGTCAACCCGTTCTGATCGTCGTCAGAGTTTGGCCTGATTGTTTGGACTCGCCTTGTCTATACTTCGTTGGTTCTAGCCGGTGATACGGTGGCCATCGAGTATAACGATATTGGACGAGCCATTAGACGATGATATGATGTCTCACGTTTGCTCCATTCCTTGTCCATACTCGATTGTTCTCGCTGGTGATACGGTGTCAATCGAGCATCATGACTTCGAATGGGCAACCTGTAAGACCTTATCTCATCGACGTCACAGTTTGGCCCGATTGTATGGACTTGCCTTGTCTATACTTCGTTGGTTCTAGCCGGTGATACGGTGGCTATCGAGTATAACGACATTGGCCGAGCCATTAGACGATGATATGATGTCTCTCGGTTGCACCATTCCTTGATCATACTTGATTGTTCTCGCTGGTGATACGGTGTCAATCGAGCATGATGACTTTGAATGGGCAACCTGTAAGACCTCTTGTCATCGACGTCACAGTTTGACCCGATTGGTTGGACTCGGCTTTTCTATACTTCATTGGTTCTAGCCGGTGATACGGTGGCCATCGAGTATAACGACATTGGACAAGCCATTAGGCGATGATATGATGTCTCACTGTTGCTCTATTCCTTGTCCATACTCGATTGTTCTCGTTGATGATACGATGTCAATTGAGCATGATGACTTTGAATGGTCAACCCGTTCTGATCGTCGTCAGAGTTTGGCCTGATTGTTTGGACTCGCCTTGTCTATACTTCGTTGGTTCTAGCCGGTGATACGGTGGCCATCGAGTACAACGATATTGGACGAGCCATTAGACGATGATATGATGTCTCACGTTTGCTCCATTCCTTGTCCATACTCGATTGTTCTCGCTGGTGATATGGTGTCAATCGAGGATGATGACTTCGAATGGGCAACCTGTAAGACCTTATCACATCAACGTCACAGTTTGGCTCGATTGTATGGACTTGTCGTGTCTATACTTTGTTGGTTCTAGCCGGTGATACGGTGGCCATCGGGTATAACGAGATTGGACGAGCCATTAGGCGATGATATGTTGTCTCACGGTTGCTCCATTCCTTGTCCATACTCGATTGTTCTCGCTGGTGATACGGTGTGTATCGAGCATGATGACTTCGAATGGGCAACCTGTAAGACCTTATCTCATCGGCGTCACAGTTTGGCTCGATTGTATGGACTTGCCGTGTCTATACTTCGTTGGGTCTAGCCGGTGATACGGTGGCCATCGAGTATAACGACATTGGACGAGCCATTAGCCGATGATATGATGTCTCACGGTTGCTCCATTCCTTGATCATACTTGATTGTTCTCGCTGGTGATACGGTGTCAATCGAGCATGATGACTTTGAATGGGCAACCTGTAAGACCTCTTGTCATCGACGTCACAGTTTGACCCGATTGGTTGGACTCGGCTTTCCTATACTTCATTGGTTCTAGCCGGTGATACGGTGGCCATCGAGTATAACGACATTGGACGAGCCATTAGGCGATGATATGATGTCTCACGGTTGCTCTATTTCTTGTCCATACTCGATTGTTCTCGTTGATGATACGATGTCAATTGAGCATGATGACTATGAATGGTCAACCCGTTCTGATCATCGTCAGAGTTTGGCCTGATTGTTTGGACTCGCCTTGTCTATACTTCGTTGGTTCTAGCCGGTGATACGGTGGCCATCGAGTATAACGATATTGGACGAGCCATTAGACGATGATATGATGTCTCACGTTTGCTCCATTCCTTGTCCATACTCGATTGTTCTCGCTGGTGATACGGTGTCAATCGAGCATCATGACTTCGAATGGGCAACCTGTAAGACCTTATCTCATCGACGTCACAGTTTGGCCCGATTGTATGGACTTGCCTTGTCTATACTTCGTTGGTTCTAGCCGGTGATACGGTGGCTATCGAGTATAACGACATTGGCCGAGCCATTAGATGATGATATGATGTCTCTCGGTTGCACCATTCCTTGATCATACTTGATTGTTCTCGCTGGTGATACGGTGTCAATCGAGCATGATGACTTTGAATGGGCAACCTGTAAGACCTCTTGTCATCGACGTCACAGTTTGACCCGATTGGTTGGACTCGGCTTTTCAATACTTCATTGGTTCTAGCCGGTGATACGGTGGCCATCGAGTATAACGACATTGGACGAGCCATTAGGCGATGATATGATGTCTCACGGTTGCTCCATTCCTTGTCCATACTCGATTGTTCTCGTTGATGATACGGTGTCAATTGAGCATGATGACTTTGAATGGTCAACCCGTTCTGATCGTCGTCAGAGTTTGGCCTGATTGTTTGGACTCGCCTTGTCTATACTTCGTTGGTTCTAGCCGGTGATACAGTGGCCATCGAGTATAACGACATTGGACGAGCCATTAGACGATGATATGATGTCTCACGTTTGCTCCATTCCTTATCCATACTCGATTGTTCTCGCTGGTGATACGGTGTCAATCGAGCATGATGACTTTGAATGGTCAACCCGTTCTGATCGTCGTCAGAGTTTGGCCTGATTGTTTGGACTCGCCTTGTCTATACATCGTTGGTTCTAGCCGGTGATACGGTGGCCATCGAGTATAACGACATTGGACGAGCCATTAGACGATGATATGATGTCTCACGTTTGCTCCATTCCTTGTCCATACTCGATTGTTCTCGCTGGTGATACGGTGTCAATCGAGCATGATGACTTCGAATGGGCAACCTGTAAGACCTTATCACATCGACGTCACAGTTTGGCTCGATTGTATGTACTTGCCGTGTCTATACTTCGTTGGTTCTAGCCGGTGATACGATGGCCATCGAGTATAATGACATTGGACGAGCCATTAGGCGATGATATGATGTCTCATGGTCGCTTCATTCCTTGTCCATACTCGATTTTTCTCGCTGGTGATACGGTGTTAATCGAGCATGATGACTTTGAATGGGCAACCCGTAAGACCTCATCTCATCGACGTCACAGTTTGACCCGATTATATGGACTTGCCTTATCTATACTTTGTTGGTTGTAGACGGTGATACGGTGGCCATCGAGTATAACGATATTGGACGAGCCATTAGGCGATGATATGTTGTCTCATGGTTGCTTCATTCCTTGTCCATACTCGATTGGTCTCGCTGGTGATACGGTGTCAATCGAGGATGATGACTTTGAATGGGCAACCTGTAAAACCTTATCTCATCGACGTCACAGTTTGGCCCGATTGTATGGACTTGCCTTGTCTATACTTCGTTGGTTCTAGCCGGTGATACGGTGCCTATCGAGTATAACGACATTGGACGAGCCATTAAACGATGATATGATGTCTCACGGTTGCTCTATTCCTTGATCATACTTGATTGTTCTCGCTGGTGATACGGTGTCAATCGAGCATGATGACTTTGAATGGGCAACCTGTAAGACCTCTTGTCATCGACGTCACAGTTTGACCCGATTGGTTGGACTCGGCTTTTCTATACTTCATTGGTTCTAGCCGGTGATACGGTGGCCATCGAGTATAACGACATTGGACAAGCCATTAGGCGATGATATGATGTCTCACGGTTGCTCTATTCCTTGTCCATACTCGATTGTTCTCGTTGATGATACGATGTCAATTGAGCATGATGACTTTGAATGGTCAACCCGTTCTGATCGTCGTCAGAGTTTGGCCTGATTGTTTGGACTCGCCTTGTCTATACTTCGTTGGTTCTAGCCGGTGATACGGTGGCCATCGAGTACAACGATATTGGACGAGCCATTAGACGATGATATGATGTCTCACGTTTGCTCCATTCCTTGTCCATACTCGATTGTTCTCGCTGGTGATATGGTGTCAATCGAGCATGATGACTTCGAATGGGCAACCTGTAAGACCTTATCACATCAACGTCACAGTTTGGCTCGATTGTATGGACTTGTCGTGTCTATACTTCGTTGGTTCTAGCCGGTGATACGGTGGCCATCGAGTATAACGAGATTGGACGAGCCATTAGACGATGATATGATGTCTCACGGTTGCTCCATTCCTTGATCATACTTGATTGTTCTCGCTGGTGATACGGTGTCAATCGAGCATGATGACTTTGATTGGGCAAACTGTAAGACCTCTTCTCATCGACGTCACAGTTTGGCCCGATTGTTTGGACTCGCCTTTTCTATACTTCATTGGTTCTAGCCGGTGATACGGTGGCCATCGAGTATAACGACATCGGACGAGCCATTAGGCGATGATATGATGTCTCACGGTTGCTCCATTCCTTGTCCATACTCGATTGTTCTCGTTGATGATACGGTGTCAATTGAGCATGATGACTTTGAATGGTGAACCCGTTCTGATCGTCGTCAGAGTTTGGCCTGATTGTTTGGACTCGCCTTGTCTATACTTCGTTGGTTCTAGCCGGTGATACGGTGGCCATCGAGTATAACGACATTGGAAGAGCCATTAGATGATGATATGATGTCTCATGTCTGCTCCATTCCTTGTCCATACTCGATTGTTCTCGTTGATGATTCGGTGTCAATTTAGCATGATGACTTTGAATGGTCAACCCGTTCTGATCGTCGTCAGAGTTTGGCCTGATTGTTTGGACTCGCCTTGTCTATACTTCGTTGGTTCTAGCCGGTGATACGGTGGCCATCGAGTACAACGATATTGGACGAGCCATTAGACGATGATATGATGTCTCACGTTTGCTCCATTCCTTGTCCATACTCGATTGTTCTCGCTGGTGATATGGTGTCAATCGAGCATGATGACTTCGAATGGGCAACCTGTAAGACCTTATCACATCAACGTCACAGTTTGGCTCGATTGTATGGACTTGTCGTGTCTATACTTCGTTGGTTCTAGCCGGTGATACGGTGGCCATCGAGTATAACGAGATTGGACGAGCCATTAGACGATGATATGATGTCTCACGGTTGCTCCATTCCTTGTCCATACTCGATTGTTCTCGCTGGTGATACGGTGTGTATCGAGCATGATGACTTCGAATGGGCAACCTGTAAGACCTTATCTCATCGGCGTCACAGTTTGGCTCGATTGTATGGACTTGCCGTGTCTATACTTCGTTGGGTCTAGCCGGTGATACGGTGGCCATCGAGTATAACGACATTGGACGAGCCATTAGCCGATGATATGATGTCTCACGGTTGCTCCATTCCTTGATCATACTTGATTGTTCTCGCTGGTGATACGGTGTCAATCGAGCATGATGACTTTGAATGGGCAACCTGTAAGACCTCTTGTCATCGACGTCACAGTTTGACCCGATTGGTTGGACTCGGCTTTCCTATACTTCATTGGTTCTAGCCGGTGATACGGTGGCCATCGAGTATAACGACATTGGACGAGCCATTAGGCGATGATATGATGTCTCACGGTTGCTCTATTTCTTGTCCATACTCGATTGTTCTCGTTGATGATACGATGTCAATTGAGCATGATGACTATGAATGGTCAACCCGTTCTGATCGTCGTCAGAGTTTGGCCTGATTGTTTGGACTCGCCTTGTCTATACTTCGTTGGTTCTAGCCGGTGATACGGTGGCCATCGAGTATAACGATATTGGACGAGCCATTAGACGATGATATGATGTCTCACGTTTGCTCCATTCCTTGTCCATACTCGATTGTTCTCGCTGGTGATACGGTGTCAATCGAGCATCATGACTTCGAATGGGCAACCTGTAAGACCTTATCTCATCGACGTCACAGTTTGGCCCGATTGTATGGACTTGCCTTGTCTATACTTCGTTGGTTCTAGCCGGTGATACGGTGGCTATCGAGTATAACGACATTGGCCGAGCCATTAGATGATGATATGATGTCTCTCGGTTGCACCATTCCTTGATCATACTTGATTGTTCTCGCTGGTGATACGGTGTCAATCGAGCATGATGACTTTGAATGGGCAACCTGTAAGACCTCTTGTCATCGACGTCACAGTTTGACCCGATTGGTTGGACTCGGCTTTTCAATACTTCATTAGTTCTAGCCGGTGATACGGTGGCCATCGAGTATAACGACATTGGACGAGCCATTAGGCGATGATATGATGTCTCACGGTTGCTCCATTCCTTGTCCATACTCGATTGTTCTCGTTGATGATACGGTGTCAATTGAGCATGATGACTTTGAATGGTCAACCCGTTCTGATCGTCGTCAGAGTTTGGCCTGATTGTTTGGACTCGCCTTGTCTATACTTCGTTGGTTCTAGCCGGTGATACAGTGGCCATCGAGTATAACGACATTGGACGAGCCATTAGACGATGATATGATGTCTCACGTTTGCTCCATTCCTTATCCATACTCGATTGTTCTCGCTGGTGATACGGTGTCAATCGAGCATGATGACTTTGAATGGTCAACCCGTTCTGATCGTCGTCAGAGTTTGGCCTGATTGTTTGGACTCGCCTTGTCTATACATCGTTGGTTCTAGCCGGTGATACGGTGGCCATCGAGTATAACGACATTGGACGAGCCATTAGACGATGATATGATGTCTCACGTTTGCTCCATTCCTTGTCCATACTCGATTGTTCTCGCTGGTGATACGGTGTCAATCGAGCATGATGACTTCGAATGGGCAACCTGTAAGACCTTATCACATCGACGTCACAGTTTGGCTCGATTGTATGTACTTGCCGTGTCTATACTTCGTTGGTTCTAGCCGGTGATACGATGGCCATCGAGTATAATGACATTGGACGAGCCATTAGGCGATGATATGATGTCTCATGGTCGCTTCATTCCTTGTCCATACTCGATTTTTCTCGCTGGTGATACGGTGTTAATCGAGCATGATGACTTTGAATGGGCAACCCGTAAGACCTCATCTCATCGACGTCACAGTTTGACCCGATTATATGGACTTGCCTTATCTATACTTTGTTGGTTGTAGACGGTGATACGGTGGCCATCGAGTATAACGATATTGGACGAGCCATTAGGCGATGATATGTTGTCTCATGGTTGCTTCATTCCTTGTCCATACTCGATTGGTCTCGCTGGTGATACGGTGTCAATCGAGGATGATGACTTTGAATGGGCAACCTGTAAAACCTTATCTCATCGACGTCACAGTTTGGCCCGATTGTATGGACTTGCCTTGTCTATACTTCGTTGGTTCTAGCCGGTGATACGGTGCCTATCGAGTATAACGACATTGGACGAGCCATTAAACGATGATATGATGTCTCACGGTTGCTCTATTCCTTGATCATACTTGATTGTTCTCGCTGGTGATACGGTGTCAATCGAGCATGATGACTTTGAATGGGCAACCTGTAAGACCTCTTGTCATCGACGTCACAGTTTGACCCGATTGGTTGGACTCGGCTTTTCTATACTTCATTGGTTCTAGCCGGTGATACGGTGGCCATCGAGTATAACGACATTGGACAAGCCATTAGGCGATGATATGATGTCTCACGGTTGCTCTATTCCTTGTCCATACTCGATTGTTCTCGTTGATGATACGATGTCAATTGAGCATGATGACTTTGAATGGTCAACCCGTTCTGATCGTCGTCAGAGTTTGGCCTGATTGTTTGGACTCGCCTTGTCTATACTTCGTTGGTTCTAGCCGGTGATACGGTGGCCATCGAGTACAACGATATTGGACGAGCCATTAGACGATGATATGATGTCTCACGTTTGCTCCATTCCTTGTCCATACTCGATTGTTCTCGCTGGTGATATGGTGTCAATCGAGCATGATGACTTCGAATGGGCAACCTGTAAGACCTTATCACATCAACGTCACAGTTTGGCTCGATTGTATGGACTTGTCGTGTCTATACTTCGTTGGTTCTAGCCGGTGATACGGTGGCCATCGAGTATAACGAGATTGGACGAGCCATTAGACGATGATATGATGTCTCACGGTTGCTCCATTCCTTGATCATACTTGATTGTTCTCGCTGGTGATACGGTGTCAATCGAGCATGATGACTTTGATTGGGCAAACTGTAAGACCTCTTCTCATCGACGTCACAGTTTGGCCCGATTGTTTGGACTCGCCTTTTCTATACTTCATTGGTTCTAGCCGGTGATACGGTGGCCATCGAGTATAACGACATCGGACGAGCCATTAGGCGATGATATGATGTCTCACGGTTGCTCCATTCCTTGTCCATACTCGATTGTTCTCGTTGATGATACGGTGTCAATTGAGCATGATGACTTTGAATGGTGAACCCGTTCTGATCGTCGTCAGAGTTTGGCCTGATTGTTTGGACTCGCCTTGTCTATACTTCGTTGGTTCTAGCCGGTGATACGGTGGCCATCGAGTATAACGACATTGGAAGAGCCATTAGATGATGATATGATGTCTCATGTCTGCTCCATTCCTTGTCCATACTCGATTGTTCTCGTTGATGATTCGGTGTCAATTTAGCATGATGACTTTGAATGGTCAACCCGTTCTGATCGTCGTCAGAGTTTGGCCTGATTGTTTGGACTCGCCTTGTCTATACTTCGTTGGTTCTAGCCGGTGATACGGTGGCCATCGAGTACAACGATATTGGACGAGCCATTAGACGATGATATGATGTCTCACGTTTGCTCCATTCCTTGTCCATACTCGATTGTTCTCGCTGGTGATATGGTGTCAATCGAGCATGATGACTTCGAATGGGCAACCTGTAAGACCTTATCACATCAACGTCACAGTTTGGCTCGATTGTATGGACTTGTCGTGTCTATACTTCGTTGGTTCTAGCCGGTGATACGGTGGCCATCGAGTATAACGAGATTGGACGAGCCATTAGACGATGATATGATGTCTCACGGTTGCTCCATTCCTTGATCATACTTGATTGTTCTCGCTGGTGATACGGTGTCAATCGAGCATGATGACTTTGATTGGGCAAACTGTAAGACCTCTTCTCATCGACGTCACAGTTTGGCCCGATTGTTTGGACTCGCCTTTTCTATACTTCATTGGTTCTAGCCGGTGATACGGTGGCCATCGAGTATAACGACATCGGACGAGCCATTAGGCGATGATATGATGTCTCACGGTTGCTCCATTCCTTGTCCATACTCGATTGTTCTCGTTGATGATACGGTGTCAATTGAGCATGATGACTTTGAATGGTGAACCCGTTCTGATCGTCGTCAGAGTTTGGCCTGATTGTTTGGACTCGCCTTGTCTATACTTCGTTGGTTCTAGCCGGTGATACGGTGGCCATCGAGTATAACGACATTGGAAGAGCCATTAGATGATGATATGATGTCTCATGTCTGCTCCATTCCTTGTCCATACTCGATTGTTCTCGTTGATGATTCGGTGTCAATTTAGCATGATGACTTTGAATGGTCAACCTGTTCTGATCGTCGTCAGAGTTTGGCCTGATTGTTTGGACTCGCCTTGTCTATACTTCGTTGGTTCTAGCCGGTGATACGGTGGCCATCGAGTACAACGATATTGGACGAGCCATTAGACGATGATATGATGTCTCACGTTTGCTCCATTCCTTGTCCATACTCGATTGTTCTCGCTGGTGATATGGTGTCAATCGAGCATGATGACTTCGAATGGGCAACCTGTAAGACCTTATCACATCAACGTCACAGTTTGGCTCGATTGTATGGACTTGTCGTGTCTATACTTCGTTGGTTCTAGCCGGTGATACGGTGGCCATCGAGTATAATGACATTGGACGAGCCATTAGGCGATGATATGATGTCTCATGGTCGCTTCATTCCTTGTCCATACTCGATTTTCCTCGCTGGTGATACGGTGTTAATCGAGCATGATGACTTTGAATGGGCAACCCGTAAGACCTCATCTCATCGACGTCACAGTTTGACCCGATTATATGGACTTGCCTTATCTATACTTTGTTGGTTGTAGACGGTGATACGGTGGCCATCGAGTATAACTATATTGGACAAGCCATTAGGCGATGATATGTTGTCTCATGGTTGCTTCATTCCTTGTCCATACTCGATTGTTCTCGCTGGTGATACAGTGTCAATCGAGGATGATGACTTTGAATGGGCAACCTGTAAGACCTTATCTCATCGACGTCACAGTTTGGCTCGATTGTATGGACTTGCCGTGTCTATACTTCGTTGGTTCTAGCCGGTGATACGGTGACCATCGAGTATAACGACATTGGACGAGCCATTAGATGATGATATGATGTCTCATGTCTGCTCCATTCCTTGTCCATACTCGATTGTTCTCGCTGGTGATACGGTCTCAATCGAGCATCATGACTTCGAATGGGCAACCTGTAAGACCTTATCTCATCGACGTCACAGTTTGGCCCGATTGTATGGACTTGCCTTGTCTATACTTCGTTGGTTCTAGCCGGTGATACGATGCCTATCGAGTATAACGACATTGGACGAGCCATTAAACGATGATATGATGTCTCACGGTTGCTCTATTCCTTGATCATACTTGATTGTTCTCGCTGGTGATACGGTGTCAATCGAGCATGATGACTTTGAATGGACAACCTGTAAGACCTCTTCTCATCGACGTCAAAGTTTGACCCGATTGTTTGGATTCGCCTTTTCTATACTTCATTGGTTCTAGCCGGTGATACGGTGGCCATCGAGTATAACGACATTGGACGAGCCATTAGGCGATGATATGATGTCTCACGGTTGCTCCATTCCTTGTCCATACTCGATTGTTCTCGTTGATGATACGGTGTCAATTGAGCATGATGACTTTGAATGGTCATCCCGTTCTGAGCATCGTCCGAGTTTGGCCTGATTGTTTGGACTCGCCTTGTCTATACTTCGTTGGTTCTAGCCGGTGATACGGTGGCCATCGAGTATAACGACATTGGACGAGCCATTAGAGGATGATATGATGTCTCATGTCTGCTCCATTCCTTGTCAATACTCGATTGTTCTCGCTGGTGATACGGTGTCAATCGAGCATGATGACTTCGAATGGGCAACCTGTAAGACCTTATCTCATCGACGTCACAGTTTGGCCCGATTGTATGGACTTGCCTTGTCTATACTTCGTTGGTTCTAGCCGGTGATACGGTGGCTATCGAGTATCACGACATTGGCCGAGCCATTAGACGATGATATGATGTCTCACGGTTGCTCCATTCCTTGTCCATACTCGATTGTTCTCGTTGATGATACGGTGTCAATTGAGCATGATGACTTTGAATGGTGAACCCGTTCTGATCGTCGTCAGAGTTTGGCCTGATTGTTTGGACTCGCCTTGTCTATACTTCGTTGGTTCTAGCCGGTGATACGGTGGCCATCGAGTATAACGACATTGGAAGAGCCATTAGATGATGATATGATGTCTCATGTCTGCTCCATTCCTTGTCCATACTCGATTGTTCTCGTTGATGATTCGGTGTCAATTTAGCATGATGACTTTGAATGGTCAACCCGTTCTGATCGTCGTCAGAGTTTGGCCTGATTGTTTGGACTCGCCTTGTCTATACTTCGTTGGTTCTAGCCGGTGATACGGTGGCCATCGAGTACAACGATATTGGACGAGCCATTAGACGATGATATGATGTCTCACGTTTGCTCCATTCCTTGTCCATACTCGATTGTTCTCGCTGGTGATATGGTGTCAATCGAGCATGATGACTTCGAATGGGCAACCTGTAAGACCTTATCACATCAACGTCACAGTTTGGCTCGATTGTATGGACTTGTCGTGTCTATACTTCGTTGGTTCTAGCCGGTGATACGGTGGCCATCGAGTATAATGACATTGGACGAGCCATTAGGCGATGATATGATGTCTCATGGTCGCTTCATTCCTTGTCCATACTCGATTTTCCTCGCTGGTGATACGGTGTTAATCGAGCATGATGACTTTGAATGGGCAACCCGTAAGACCTCATCTCATCGACGTCACAGTTTGACCCGATTATATGGACTTGCCTTATCTATACTTTGTTGGTTGTAGACGGTGATACGGTGGCCATCGAGTATAACTATATTGGACAAGCCATTAGGCGATGATATGTTGTCTCATGGTTGCTTCATTCCTTGTCCATACTCGATTGTTCTCGCTGGTGATACAGTGTCAATCGAGGATGATGACTTTGAATGGGCAACCTGTAAGACCTTATCTCATCGACGTCACAGTTTGGCTCGATTGTATGGACTTGCCGTGTCTATACTTCGTTGGTTCTAGCCGGTGATACGGTGACCATCGAGTATAACGACATTGGACGAGCCATTAGATGATGATATGATGTCTCATGTCTGCTCCATTCCTTGTCCATACTCGATTGTTCTCGCTGGTGATACGGTCTCAATCGAGCATCATGACTTCGAATGGGCAACCTGTAAGACCTTATCTCATCGACGTCACAGTTTGGCCCGATTGTATGGACTTGCCTTGTCTATACTTCGTTGGTTCTAGCCGGTGATACGATGCCTATCGAGTATAACGACATTGGACGAGCCATTAAACGATGATATGATGTCTCACGGTTGCTCTATTCCTTGATCATACTTGATTGTTCTCGCTGGTGATACGGTGTCAATCGAGCATGATGACTTTGAATGGACAACCTGTAAGACCTCTTCTCATCGACGTCAAAGTTTGACCCGATTGTTTGGATTCGCCTTTTCTATACTTCATTGGTTCTAGCCGGTGATACGGTGGCCATCGAGTATAACGACATTGGACGAGCCATTAGGCGATGATATGATGTCTCACGGTTGCTCCATTCCTTGTCCATACTCGATTGTTCTCGTTGATGATACGGTGTCAATTGAGCATGATGACTTTGAATGGTCATCCCGTTCTGAGCATCGTCCGAGTTTGGCCTGATTGTTTGGACTCGCCTTGTCTATACTTCGTTGGTTCTAGCCGGTGATACGGTGGCCATCGAGTATAACGACATTGGACGAGCCATTAGAGGATGATATGATGTCTCATGTCTGCTCCATTCCTTGTCAATACTCGATTGTTCTCGCTGGTGATACGGTGTCAATCGAGCATGATGACTTCGAATGGGCAACCTGTAAGACCTTATCTCATCGACGTCACAGTTTGGCCCGATTGTATGGACTTGCCTTGTCTATACTTCGTTGGTTCTAGCCGGTGATACGGTGGCTATCGAGTATCACGACATTGGCCGAGCCATTAGACGATGATATGATGTCTCACGGTTGCTCCATTCCTTGATCATACTTGATTGTTCTCGCTGGTGATACGGTGTCAATCGAGCATGATGACTTTGATTGGGCAAACTATAAGACCTCTTCTCATCGACGTGACAGTTTGGCCCGATTGTTTGGACTCGCCTTTTCTATACTTCATTGGTTCTAGCCGGTGATACGGTGGCCATCGAGTATAACGACATTGGACGAGCCATTAGGCGATGATATGATGTCTCACGGTTGCTCCATTCCTTGTCCATACTCGATTGTTCTCGTTGATGATACGATGTCAATTGAGCATGATGACTTTGAATGGTCAACCCGTTCTGATCGTAGTCAGAGATTGGCCTGATTGTTTGGACTCGCCTTGTCTATACTTCGTTGGTTCTAGCCGGTGATACGGTGGCCATCGAGTATAACGACATTGGAAGAGCCATTAGATGATGATATGATGTCTCATGTCTGCTCCATTCCTTGTCCATACTCGATTGTTCTCATTGATGATTCGGTGTCAATTGAGCATGATGACTTTGAATGGTCAACCCGTTCTGATCGTCGTCAGAGTTTGGCCTGATTGTTTGGACTCGCCTTGTCTATACTTCGTTGGTTCTAGCCGGTGATACGGTGGCCATCGAGTATAACGACATTGGACAAGCCATTAGACGATGATATGATGTCTCACGTTTGCTCCATTCCTTGTCCATACTCGATTGTTCTCGCTGGTGATACGGTGTCAATCGAGCATGATGACTTCGAATGGGCAACCTGTAAGACCTTATCACATCGACGTCACAGTTGGGCTCGATTGTATGGACTTGCCTTGTCTATACTTCGTTGGTTCTAGCCGGTGATACGGTGGCCATCGAGTATAATGACATTGGACGAGCCATTAGGCGATGATATGATGTCACATGGTCGCTTCATTCCTTGTCCATACTCGATTTTCCTCGCTGGTGATACGGTGTTAATCGAGCATGATGACTTTGAATGGGCAACCCGTAAGACCTCATCTCATCGACGTCACAGTTTGACCCGATTATATGGACTTGCCTTATCTATACTTTGTTGGTTGTAGACGGTGATACAGTGGCCATCTAGTATAACTATATTGGACAAGCCATTAGGCGATGATATGTTGTCTCATGGTTGCTTCATTCCTTGTCCA
This sequence comes from Eleusine indica, assembly GCA_030378355.1. Classification (NCBI taxonomy): domain Eukaryota; kingdom Viridiplantae; phylum Streptophyta; class Magnoliopsida; order Poales; family Poaceae; genus Eleusine; species Eleusine indica. The sequence goes on from JARKIM010000034.1 coordinate 22,398, forward strand.
TACTCGATTGTTCTCGCTGGTGATACAGTGTCAATCGAGGATGATGACTTTGAATGGGCAACCTGTAAGACCTTATCTCATCGACGTCACAGTTTGGCTCGATTGTATGGACTTGCCGTGTCTATACTGCGTTGGTTCTAGCCGGTGATACGGTGACCATCGAGTATAACGACATTGGACGAGCCATTAGAGGATGATATGATGTCTCATGTCTGCTCCATTCCTTGTCAGTACTCGATTGTTCTCGCTGGTGATACGGTGTCAATCGAGCATGATGACTTCGAATGGGCAACCTGTAAGACCTTATCTCATCGACGTCATAGTTTGGCCCGATTGTATGGACTTGCCTTGTCTATACTTCGTTGGTTCTAGCCGGTGATACGGTGGCTATCGAGTATCACGACATTGGCCGAGCCATTAGACGATGATATGATGTCTCACGGTTGCTCCATTCCTTGATCATACTTGATTGTTCTCGCTGGTGATACGGTGTCAATCGAGCATGATGACTTTGATTGGGCAAACTGTAAAACCTCTTCTCATCGACGTCACAGTTTGGCCCGATTGTTTGGACTCGCCTTTTCTATACTTCATTGGTTCTAGCCGGTGATACGGTGGCCATCGAGTATAACGACATTGGACGAGCCATTAGGCGATGATATGATGTCTCACGGTTGCTCCATTCCTTGTCCAAACTCGATTGTTCTCGTTGATGATACGATGTCAATTGAGCATGATGACTTTGAATGGTCAACCCGTTCTGATCGTAGTCAGAGATTGGCCTGATTGTTTGGACTCGCCTTGTCTATACTTCGTTGGTTCTAGCCGGTGATACGGTGGCCATCGAGTATAACGACATTGGAAGAGCCATTAGATGATGATATGATGTCTCATGTCTGCTCCATTCCTTGTCCATACTCGATTGTTCTCGTTGATGATTCGGTGTCAATTGAGCATGATGACTTTGAATGGTCAACCCGTTCTGATCGTCGTCAGAGTTTGGCCTGATTGTTTGGACTCGCCTTGTCTATACTTCGTTGGTTCTAGCCGGTGATACGGTGGCCATCGAGTATAACGACATTGGACGAGCCATTAGACGATGATATGATGTCTCACGTTTGCTCCATTCCTTGTCCATACTCGATTGTTCTCGCTGGTGATACGGTGTCAATCGAGCATGATGACTTCGAATGGGCAACCTGTAAGACCTTATCACATCGACGTCACAGTTTGGCTCGATTGTATGGACTTGCCTTGTCTATACTTCGTTGGTTCTAGCCGGTGATACGGTGGCCATCGAGTATAATGACATTGGACGAGCCATTAGGCGATGATATGATGTCTCATGGTCGCTTCATTCCTTGTCCATACTCGATTTTCCTCGCTGGTGATACGGTGTTAATCGAGCATGATGACTTTGAATGGGCAACCCGTAAGACCTCATCTCATCGACGTCACAGTTTGACCCGATTATATGGACTTGCCTTATCTATACTTTGTTGGTTGTAGACGGTGATACGGTGGCCATCGAGTATAACTATATTGGACAAGCCATTAGGCGATGATATGTTGTCTCATGGTTGCTTCATTCCTTGTCCATACTCGATTGTTCTCGCTGGTGATACAGTGTCAATCGAGGATGATGACTTTGAATGGGCAACCTGTAAGACCTTATCTCATCGACGTCACAGTTTGGCTCGATTGTATGGACTTGCCGTGTCTATACTTCGTTGGTTCTAGCCGGTGATACGGTGACCATCGAGTATAACGACATTGGACGAGCCATTAGATGATGATATGATGTCTCATGTCTGCTCCATTCCTTGTCCATACTCGATTGTTCTCGCTGGTGATACGGTCTCAATCGAGCATCATGACTTCGAATGGGCAACCTGTAAGACCTTATCTCATCGACGTCACAGTTTGGCCCGATTGTATGGACTTGCCTTGTCTATACTTCGTTGGTTCTAGCCGGTGATACGGTGCCTATCGAGTATAACGACATTGGACGAGCCATTAAACGATGATATGATGTCTCACGGTTGCTCTATTCCTTGATCATACTTGATTGTTCTCGCTGGTGATACGGTGTCAATCGAGCATGATGACTTTGAATGGACAACCTGTAAGACCTCTTCTCATCGACGTCACAGTTTGACCCGATTGTTTGGATTCGCCTTTTCTATACTTCATTGGTTCTAGCCGGTGATACGGTGGCCATCGAGTATAACGACATTGGACGAGCCATTAGGCGATGATATGATGTCTCACGGTTGCTCCATTCCTTGTCCATACTCGATTGTTCTCGTTGATGATACGGTGTCAATTGAGCATGATGACTTTGAATGGTCATCCCGTTCTGAGCATCGTCAGAGTTTGGCCTGATTGTTTGGACTCGCCTTGTCTATACTTCGTTGGTTCTAGCCGGTGATACGGTGGCCATCGAGTATAACGACATTGGCCGAGCCATTAGAGGATGATATGATGTCTCATGTCTGCTCCATTCCTTGTCCATACTCGATTGTTCTCGCTGGTGATACGGTGTCAATCGAGCATGATGACTTCGAATGGGCAACCTGTAAGACCTTATCTCATCGACGTCACAGTTTGGCCCGATTGTATGGACTTGCCTTGTCTATACTTCGTTGGTTCTAGCCGGTGATACGGTGGCTATCGAGTATCACGACATTGGCCGAGCCATTAGACGATGATATGATGTCTCACGGTTGCTCCATTCCTTGATCATACTTGATTGTTCTCGCTGGTGATACGGTGTCAATCGAGCATGATGACTTTGATTGGGCAAACTGTAAGACCTCTTCTCATCGACGTCACAGTTTGGCCCGATTGTTTGGAGTCGCCTTTTCTATACTTCATTGGTTCTAGCCGGTGATACGGTGGCCATCGAGTATAACGACATTGGACGAGCCATTAGGCGATGATATGATGTCTCACGGTTGCTCCATTCCTTGTCCATACTCGATTGTTCTCGTTGATGATACGATGTCAATTGAGCATGATGACTTTGAATGGTCAACCCGTTCTGATCGTAGTCAGAGTTTGGCCTGATTGTTTGGACTCGCCTTGTCTATACTTCGTTGGTTCTAGCCGGTGATACGGTGGCCATCGAGTATAACGACATTGGACGAGCCATTAGACGATGATATGATGTCTCACGTTTGCTCCATTCCTTGTCCATACTCGATTGTTCTCGCTGGTGATACGGTGTCAATCGAGCATGATGACTTTGAATGCGCAACCTGTAAGACCTTATCTCATCGACGTCGCAGTTTGGCTCGATTGTATGGACTTGCCGTGTCTATTCTTCGTTGGTTCTAGCCGGTGATACGGTGGCCATCGAGTATAACGACATTGGACGAGCCATTAGATGATGATATGATGTCTCATGTCTGCTCCATTCCTTGTCCATACTCGATTGTTCTCGTTGATGATTCGGTGTCAATTGAGCATGATGACTTTGAATGGTCAACCCGTTCTGATCGTCGTCAGAGTTTGGCCTGATTGTTTGGACTCGCCTTGTCTATACTTCGTTGGTTCTAGCCGGTGATACGGTGGCCATCGAGTATAACGACATTGGACGAGCCATTAGACGATGATATGATGTCTCACGTTTGCTCCATTCCTTGTCCATACTCGATTGTTCTCGCTGGTGATACGGTGTCAATCGAGCATGATGACTTTGAATGCGCAACCTGTAAGACCTTATCTCATCGACGTCGCAGTTTGGCTCGATTGTATGGACTTGCCGTGTCTATTCTTCGTTGGTTCTAGCCGGTGATACGGTGGCCATCGAGTATAACGACATTGGACGAGCCATTAGACGATGATATGATGTCTCACGTTTGCTCCATTCCTTGTCCATACTCGATTGTTCTCGCTGGTGATACGGTCTCAATCGAGCATCATGACTTCGAATGGGCAACCTGTAAGACCTTATCTCATCGACGTCACAGTTTGGCCCGATTGTATGGACTTGCCTTGTCTATACTTCGTTCGTTCTAGCCGGTGATACGGTGGCCATCGAGTATAACGACATTGGACGAGCCATTAGGCGATGATATGATGTCTCACGGTTGCTCCATTACTTGTCCATACTCGATTGTTCTCGTTGATGATACGGTGTCAATCGAGCATGATGACTTCGATTGGGCAACCTGTAAGACCTTATCACATCGACGTCACAGTTTGGCTCGATTGTATGGACTTGCCGTGTCTATACTTCGTTGGTTCTAGCCGGTGATACGGTGGCCATCGTGTATAACGACATTGGACGAGCCATTAGGCGATGATATGATGTCTCAACGTTGCTTCATTCTTTGTCCATACTCGATTTTTCTCGCTGGTGATACAGAGTTAATCGAGCATGAGGACTTTGATTGCGCAACCCGTAAGACCTTATCTCATCGACGTCACAGTTTGACCCGATTATATGGAGTTGCCTTATCTATACTTTGTTGGTTCTTGCCGGTGATACGGTGGCCATCGAGTATAACGATATTGGACGAGCCATTAGGCGATGATATATTGTCTCATGGTTGCTTCATTCCTTGTCCATACTCGATTGTTCTCGCTGGAGATACAGTGTCAATCGAGGATGATGACTTTGAATGGGCAACCTGTAAGACCTCATCTCATCAACGTCACAGTTTGGCCCGATTCTATGGACTTGCCTTGGCTATACTTCCTTGGTTCTAGCCGGTGATACGGTGGCTATCGAGTATAACGACATTAGACGAGCCATTAGTCGATGATATGATGTCTCACGGTTGCTCCATTCCTTGATCATACTTGATTGTTCTCGCTGGTGATACGGTGTCAATCGAGCATGATGACTTTGAATGGGCAACCTGTAAGACCTCTTCTCATCGACGTCACAGTTTGATCCGATTGTTTGGACTCGCCTTTTCTAAACTTCGTTGGTTCTAGCCGGTGATACGGTGGCCAACGAGTATAACGACATTGGACGAGCCATTAGGCGATGATATGATGTCTCACGGTTGCTCCATTCGTTGTCCAAACTCGATTGTTCTCGTTGATGATTTGGTGTCAATTGAGCATGATGACTTTGAATGGGCAACCTGTAAGACCTCATCTCATCGACGTCAAAGTTTGGCCCGATTGTATGGACTTGCCTTGTCTATACTTCGTTGGTTCTAGCCGGTGATACGGTGGCCATCGAGTATAACGACATTGGACGAGCCATTAGGCGATGATATGATGTCTCACGGTTGCTCCATTCCTTGATCATACTTGATTGTTCTCGCTGGTGATACGGTGTCAATCGAGCATGATGACTTTGAATGGGCAACCTGTAAGACCTCTTCTCATCGACGTCACAGTTTGATCCGATTGTTTGGACTCGCCTTTTCTATACTTCGTTGGTTCTAGCCGGTGATACGGTGGCCATCGAGTATAACGACATTGGACGAGCCATTAGACGATGATATGATGTCTCACGTTTGCTCCATTCCTTGTCCATACTCGATTGTTCTCGCTGGTGATACGGTGTCAATCGAGCATGATGACTTCGAATGGGCAACCTGTAAGACCTTATCACATCAACGTCACAGTTTGGCTCGATTGTATGGACTTGCCGTGTCTATACTTCGTTGGTTCTAGCCGGTGATACGGTGGCCATCGAGTATAATGACATTGGACGAGCCATTAGGCGATGATATGATGTCTCACGGTTGCTCCATTCCTTGTCCATACTCGATTGTTCTCGTTGATGATACGGTGTCAATCGAGCATGATGACTTCGAATGGGCAACCTGTAAGACCTTATCACATCGACGTCACAGTTTGGATCGATTGTATGGACTTGCCGTGTCTATACTGCGTTGGTTCTAGCCGGTGATACAGTGGCCATCGTGTATAACGACATTGTGATGAGGACATCAACGACATACGAATAATGACGACGGAAGATGGCACGACAAACCAAGATGTCACGCCTCCACCTCTCGTCGTCGCGCCTCCTCGAGTTACGGATCCATCTTCTAACGAGACGACGACATACAAGGGCCCAATCACTAGAGCTCGAGCCCAGGAATTGAAGACGGTTTTGATGCTAAGGAACGACGGCCCAGGATGATGTGGCCCGAAGGCCCACGTGGCCCAAGTCGCACGACTCCCTCTCCACCGCGCGCCCCTCCACTTCAGCCGGCCCTAGATGCCTCGTCCTCCCCCTATATAGTCAAGGGCTGCGGCCCTTGTAATCTTTGAGTTTTGTTTTAAGTTTAGCTTAGCTATACATCCGTCTCTCGACGTGAATTCAGAACTCCACCTTCGTGCAATACATCAGATTGCTCGCCTCTAATTCTTGCTCGTTCTTCGATTGCGCGTAAGAATTGATCCTCGTGATCAGGTTGATCTTGTTTACCGCAAGGTTAATATCCTCCGGAAGTTGGTTCAGCGATTGCATTGGCGCTTCGGCTTGCTCGTCGTAGTCGGATCGTGAGGGTCAACATCCACCAAATCGAAGTTATCTCCACTCGCCGAAAGATCGGGCACTCTACACCTATCAAGTGGTATCAGATTCCAGTGTTTCTCGGTGAGTTTTATCCAAGTCCACATAAACCAAAAATTACAAAAAAAAAAGTTTACCCCAGTACGGTTTTGAGCCTCGCACTTTCGTTCAATAATTTGCGTTGTTGAGTTTTTGTGCTTTCGCTTTTGATCGTTGCTGGTACACTGTGTTTCATCATTTTCTTCCTATCATCGTCGTATCCTTCCGCCGTGCCGCGTGTTTTCACCACCACAGTTTGCTTTCCGCCGCATCTGTTTATCCCGTCTCGCTTGCCAAATTTATCCGCTGCACCGTGAGTCCGGGTCAATCACTGCCTCGACGATCGAGTCCTACTCGGTTACGTCGTGACCCGCTCGCCTCGCCCTGTGTTTAGTTCTGTTCGGTTTCGTGTGTCCCGCTCGCCTCGCTGATCGAGTCCTACTCGGTTACATCGTGACCCGCTCGCCTCGCCCTGTGTTTGTTTCTGCTCGGTTTCGTTTGTTCCTACTCTAGAGAGAGAGAGAGAGAGAGAAAAAAAAAGTGCTTGTGCTTAATTGCTTATTTGAGGTCTCATTGTTTATATTTTCAGCAAAAAGTATTAAAAAAAAGGAGAAAAAAAAGAAAAAAAAAGAAAAAAAAAGAAAAAAAAAAGAAGAGAAAAAAAAAAAGAGCGGCCGAGCAACACAGGCGACGCGTTCTTGCTGCACTTTGTTTTGATCTTTTTTTTTCCTTCCTCTTGCACTTGTACCGGCAGCAATCTTTTCGCGTTTAGCACCATTATTCAGCTTTGCAGTTATTGTTTGAATTGTGCTAACCCTTGGATTGAGTGCAGCCTCCTAGCCCCACAAATTTTCTACTACGAGCAGGTTTTTGTTTCACCACGCAATCGCTCCTCCAATCTTCCACCGGTTTTACCTGTGGTTGCAGTTCACGCTTGCGTGCTTGGTAAGGACGGGTAAGAATTTGATAACAGCTTTTTGATTGAGCTTTTCACCCACCACTCACCTCTCGTTGTAGGATCCCGCTTTTTGTATTGCTTGTGTTTCTATGGCAGAAAACAGCTCGAAGTCGGAGGAGCTCACCCTCCAGGATGTCCAGGCACAGGTTGACGGTCTACAAAACGACATGAAGACGATGCACGAGAGACTTGACTCTACGGTCACTTCGTCGAATGAGCGTTTTGATCAACTGGACCTCGCTGCTACGGCTGCCCGCACCACGCTCGCGACGATCATGACTCGTCTTGAGGCCATGTCGACGCAGCTTGGGACCATGACGACGCAGCTCACGGAGTTGCAACATGCACGTGACTACGGCGCCGACACCGAGCAGGACGACGACAATCGCCGTGGTCGTGCTCGTAGGGTACGTGTTCCTATTAATGATTCTTTTGCCAAAATAAAATTTCGTATTCCCACTTTTAATGGCAAATATGATCCGGGTGCTTATCTTGATTGGGAATTAGAGGTTGAACAAAAATTTGCATGCCATGATATTCCTGCTAATTTACAAGTTAAGGCTGCTATTAGTGAATTTACTGAATTTGCTTTACTTTGGTGGCGTGAGTATAGACAAAGATATCCTGATAATATTCCAGCCACTTGGACGGCATTAAAAGCTGCTATGCGTCATCGTTTTGTGCCGTCATATTATGCTAGAGATTTGCTTAATCAAATGCAGCGTTTTCAACAAGGTTCACTTTCCGTAGAGGATTATTATCAAGCTTTGCAAAAGGGTATGATTCGCTGTGGTTTAGTTGAACTGGATGATGCTGCTATGGCTCGCTTTAGGGGTGGGTTAAATCGTGAAAATTCAGAATATTCTTGATTATAAGCATTATGATGATATGACCACCTTATTTGAATATGCTTGTAAAGCTGAACGTGAAGTGCAGGATCGACAATCTTCGTCAAGACCTAACATTTTTGTAGGGTCCAAGACGCCTTCAGCTCCACGGTCGACACCTCCTTCCACGTCGCGCGACCACTCCTCGACCACGTCCAAGTCGAGTGCTCCATCCACGGCCAAATCTGCCTCGTTCGTGCCGTCCTCCTCGTCGTCTGGACGAGCTCGTGATATTCAGTGTCACCGTTGCCGAGGATTTGGTCATGTGATACGTGATTGTCCAAATAAACGAACTATGTTGATTCGTGACGACGGTGGGTATTCTTCTGCTAGTGATTCTGAGGATATTCAGCAGACTATGCTTGCCACTAATCATGCAGATAATACGGAGCTTCATGTCGACTCTAGTGCCGCCGACAGGTATGCCACTCTTGTTGTGCAGCGTGTTCTTAGTACACAGGTCGTTCAGGATGAAAAGCATCAGCGCCACAACATTTTTCATATCAAAGGCGTTGTACAAGAACGAGCGGTCCGTATAATCATCGATGGTGGCAGTTGCAACAATTTGGCTAGTACGACATTGGTGGAGCAGTTGTCATTGCCAACAAGGAAGCATCCACATCCTTATCACGTTCAATGGCTCAATGATGGCGGCAAAATAAAGGTAACGCGCTCGGTACGTGTTCCTTTCTCTCTTGGCGCCTATTCTGATTTTGTAGATTGTGATGTTGTTCCAATGGAAGCATGCTCTTTGTTGCTTGGCCGTCCTTGGCAATATGATGTTGATAGTGTTCATCATGGTCGCTCCAATTATTATTCCTTCATGTTTAAGGGTCAGAAAATTGTTATTCATCCTATGACACCTGAACAAGTTCTTAAAGATGATATTGCTCGAGCGACAAAAGCTGCAAAATTGGTTACATCGCCTCCTGTTGCACCTGTTCAACATGAGATCAAATTGAATAACCCTATCTTGCTTGCTACACGTGCTGATTTTGATGAATTACATGATGCTAATCTGCTTTGCTATGCGCTAGTTTGCTCTCGTATGCTTGTTTCACTAGATGAGGCGCCTATGTTGCATATTCCTCCTGTTGTTGCTAACCTTTTGCAGGACTATAAAGATGTTTTTCCCGCTGAATTGCCGCCGGGTCTTCCTCCTATTCGTGGCATAGAACATCAGATTGATTTAATTCCAGGCGCACAGCTTCCTAATCGCGCCCCGTACCGCACAAATCCTGAGGAGACGAAAGAAATTCAGCGTCAAGTGCAGGCATTGCTTGATAAAGGTTACATTCGTGAGTCTCTCAGCCCTTGTTCGGTTCCTGTTTTGCTTGTTCCTAAGAAAGATGGTTCTTGGCGTATGTGTGTAGATTGTCGTGCAATTAACAATATTACAATTCGTTATCGATATCCTATACCACGCCTTGATGATATGCTTGATGAACTTAGTGGTGCCACAATTTTCTCTAAGGTTGATTTACGTAGTGGTTACCATCAAATAAGAATGAAATTAGGAGATGAATGGAAAACGGCTTTTAAAACTAAATTTGGCTTGTATGAATGGTTGGTTATGCCGTTTGGATTGTCTAATGCTCCTAGCACTTTTATGCGCTTAATGAATGAAGTTCTTCGGTCTTTCATTGGAATATTTGTTGTTGTCTATTTTGATGATATCCTTATATACAGCAAATCCATGAATGAGCATTTAGATCATTTGCGTGCTGTTTTTGATGCTTTGCGTGCTGCTCACTTGTTTGGGAACATGGAAAAATGCACTTTTTGCACGCAACGTGTTTCGTTTCTTGGATATGTTGTTACTCCACAGGGCATTGAGGTCGATAACAGCAAGGTGGACGCCATTCAGAGTTGGCCCCAACCGACGACGGTCACACAGGTTCGTAGTTTTCTTGGTCTTGCAGGCTTCTATCGTCGTTTTGTGCGGGATTTCAGTTCTATTGCTGCACCATTACATGAGCTGACCAAGAAGGGTGCGCCATTTGAGTGGGGCACACCACAAGACGACGCATTCAACACTTTAAAGGAACGGTTAACTCATGCTCCTCTCTTACAATTGCCTAATTTTGATAAAGTGTTTGAATTGGAATGTGATGCTAGTGGAATTGGTTTGGGTGCTGTTTTGTTGCAAGATCATAAACCCATTGCTTATTTTAGTGAGAAGTTAAGTGGTGCTGCTCTTAAATATTCCACTTATGATAAAGAACTTTATGCTTTAGTAAGAACTTTGCAAACATGGCAGCATTATTTATGGCCTCGCGAATTTATTATTCATTCTGATCATGAGGCTTTGAAACATATTAGAACCCAAACTAATCTGAATCGTCGTCATGCTAAATGGGTTGAATTTATTGAATCTTTTCCATACATCATTAAACATAAAAACGGGAAGGAAAATGTGATTGCCGATGCTTTGTCTCGTCGTTATATGATGCTGTCCCAATTAGACTTTAAAATCTTTGGTTTGCACGCTTTGAAAGATCAATATGTGAATGATGCTGATTTTCATGATATTATGATGCATTGTAAGGATGGGAAACCTTGGGGCAAATTTCATATGCAGGATGGGTTCCTGTTTCGTGCTAACAAGCTGTGTATTCCAGCTAGCTCGGTTCGTCTTTTGTTGTTACAGGAGGCGCATGGAGGTGGTCTTATGGGTCACTTCGGAGTTTTCAAGACACATGAGGTGTTGGCCGACCATTTCTTTTGGCCACGGATGCGCCGTGATGTTGAGCGCCTTGTTGCACGCTGTACCACATGTCAAAAAGCTAAATCTCGTTTGGCTAATCATGGTTTGTATATGCCCTTGCCTGTTCCCTCTTCTCCTTGGCTTGATATTTCGATGGATTTTGTTTTGGGATTGCCTCGCACTAAGAAGGGGAGGGACAGTATTTTTGTGGTTGTTGATCGTTTCTCTAAAATGGCTCACTTTATACCTTGTCATAAAACTGATGATGCCTCAAATGTTGCTGAATTGTTCTTTAGAGAGATTGTTAGATTGCATGGAATTCCTAAAACAATTGTCTCTGATCGTGATGCTAAGTTTCTTAGTCATTTTTGGCGTTCTCTTTGGAATAAATTAGGAACTAAGCTGCTGTTTAGTACTACTTGTTATCCTCAAACTGATGGGCAAACTGAGGTAGTAAATAGAACTTTGTCTGCTATGCTTAGAGCTGTTTTAGATAAAAATTTGAGACGCTGGGAAGATTGTTTACCTCATGTTGAATTTGCTTATAATCGTGCTACACATTCTGCCACTAAGTTGTGTCCTTTTGAGGTTGTTTATGGCTATGTTCCTAAGGCGCCTATTGATTTGTTTGCTATTGATGCTGAGGATGAACCACATCTTGATGCTCTTGCTCATATTGATCACATGAAACAATTGCATGAAGAAACACAACACAACATTACCATTGCTAATAAAAAGTATCAAGTTGCTGGTAGTAAAGGTAGAAAACATATTTCTTTTGAACCTGGTGATTTGGTTTGGTTGCACTTGCGTAAAGATAGATTTCCTACTTTGCGTCGTTCTAAACTGATGCCTCGTGCTGCTGGTCCTTTTAAAGTGCTAACCAAGATTAACGATAATGCTTATGTTCTTGACTTGCCCATGGAGTTTGGTGTTTCCACTAGTTTTAATGTTGCAGATTTGAAACCATACTTGGGTGAGGATGATGAGTTGCCGTCGAGGACGACTTCACTTCAAGAAGGGGAGGATGATGAGGACATCAACGACATACGAATAATGACGACGGAAGATGGCGCGCCAAACCAAGCTGTCACGCCTCCACCTCTCGTCGTCGCGCCTCCTCGAGTTATGGATCCATCTTCTAACGAGACGACGACGTACAACGGCCCAATCACTAGAGCTCGAGCCCAGGAATTGAAGACGGTTTTGATGCTAAGGAACGACGGCCCAGGATGATGTCGCCCGAAGGCCCACGAGGCCCAAGTCGCACGACTCCCTCTCCACCGCGTGCCTCTCCACTTCAGCCGGCCCTAGATGCCTCGTCCTCCCCCTATATAATCAAGGGCTGCGCCCCTTGTAATCTTTGAGTTTTGTTTTAAGTTTAGCTTAGCTATACATCCGTCTGTCGACGTGAATTCAGAACTCCACCTTCGTACAATACATCAGATTGCTCGCCTCTAATTCTTGCTCGTTCTTCGATTGCGCGTAAGAATTGATCCTCGTGATCAGGTTGATCTTGTTTACCGCAAGGTTAATATCCTCCGGAAGTTGGTTCAGCGATTGCATTGGCGCTTCGGCTTGCTCGTCGTAGTCGGATCGTGAGGGTCAACATCCACCAAATCGAAGTTATCTCCACTCGCCGAAAGATCGGGCACTGTACACCTATCAATGTTGTCTCATGGTTGCTTCATTCCTTGTCCATACTCGATTGTTCTCGCTGGAGATACAGTGTCAATCGAGGATGATGACTTTGAATGGGCAACCTGTTAGACCTCATCTCATCAACGTCACAGTTTGACCCGATTGTATGGACTTGCATTGTCTATACTTCGTTGGTTCTAGCCGGTGATACGGTGGCTATCGAGTATCACGACATTGGCCGAGCCATTAGACGATGATATGATGTGTCACGGTTGCTCCATTCCTTGATCATACTTGATTGTTCTCGCTGGTGATACGGTGTCAATCGAGCATGATGACTTTGATTGGGCAAACTGTAAGACCTCTTCTCATCGACGTCACAGTTTGACCCGATTGTTTGGACTCGCCTTTTGTATACTTCATTGGTTCTAGCCGGTGATACGGTGACCATCGAGTAGAACGACATTGGACGAGCCATTAGGCGATGATATGATCTCTCACGGTTGCTCCATTCATTGTCCGTACTCGATTGTTCTCGTTGATGATACGATGTCAATTGAGCATGATGACTTTGAATGGTCAACCTGTTCTGATCGTAGTCAGAGTTTGGCCTGATTGTTTGGACTCGCCTTGTCTATACTTCGTTGGTTCTAGCCGGTGATACGGTGGCCATCGAGTATAACGACATTGGACGAGCCATTAGACGATGATATGATGTCTCATGTTTGCTCCATTCCTTGTCCATACTCGATTGTTCTCGCTCGAGATACAGTGTCAATCGAGGATGATGACTTTGAATGGGCAACCTGTAAGACCTCATCTCATCAACGTCACAGTTTGGCCCGATTGTTTGGACTTGCCTTGGCTATACTTCATTGGTTCTAGCCGGTGATACGGTGGCTATCGAGTATAACGACATTGGACGAGCCATTAGACGATGATATGATGTCTCACGGTTGCTCTATTCCTTGATCATACTTGATTGTTCTCGCTGGTGATACGGTGTCAATCGAGCATGATGACTTTGAATGGACAACCTGTAAGACCTCTTCTCATCGACGTCACAGTTTGACCCGATTGTTTGGATTCGCCTTTTCTATACTTCATTGGTTCTAGCCGGTGATACGGTGGCCATCGAGTATAACGACATTGGACGAGCCATTAGGCGATGATATGATGTCTCACGGTTGCTCCATTCCTTGTCCATACTCGATTGTTCTCGTTGATGATACGGTGTCAATTGAGCATGATGACTTTGAATGGTCAACCCGTTCTGATCATCGTCAGAGTTTGGCCTGATTGTTTGTACTCGCCTTGTCTATACTTCGTTGGTTCTAGCCGGTGATACGGTGGCCATCGAGTATAACGACATTGGACGAGCCATTAGATGATGATATGATGTCTCATGTCTGCTCCAATCCTTGTCCATACTCGATTGTTCTCGCTGGTGATACGGTGTCAATCGAGGATGATGACTTTGAATGGGCAACCTGTTAGACCTCATCTCATCAACGTCACAGTTTGACCCGATTGTATGGACTTGCATTGTCTATACTTCGTTGGTTCTAGCCGGTGATACGGTGGCTATCGAGTATCACGACATTGGCCGAGCCATTAGACGATGATATGATGTGTCACGGTTGCTCCATTCCTTGATCATACTTGATTGTTCTCGCTGGTGATACGGTGTCAATCGAGCATGATGACTTTGAATGGACAACCTGTAAGACCTCTTCTCATCGACGTCACAGTTTGACCCGATTGTTTGGATTCGCCTTTTCTATACTTCATTGGTTCTAGCCGGTGATACGGTGGCCATCAAGTATAACGACATTGGACGAGCCATTAGGCGATGATATGATATGTCACGGTTGCTCCATTCCTTGTCCATACTCGATTGTTCTCGTTGATGATACGGTGTCAATTGAGCATGATGACTTTGAATGGTCAACCCGTTCTGATCATCGTCAGAGTTTGGCCTGATTGTTTGGACTCGCCTTGTCTATACTTCGTTGGTTCTAGCCGGTGATACGGTGGCCATCGAGTATAACGACATTGGACGAGCCATTAGATGATGATATGATGTCTCATGTCTGCTCCAATCCTTGTCCATACTCGATTGTTCTCGCTCGAGATACAGTGTCAATCGAGGATGATGACTTTGAATGGGCAACCTGTAAGACCTCATCTCATCAACGTCACAGTTTGGCCCGATTGTATGGACTTGCCTTGGCTATACTTCATTGGTTCTAGCCGGTGATACGGTGGCTATCGAGTATAACGACATTGGACGAGCCATTAGACGATGATATGATGTCTCACGGTTGCTCTATTCCTTGATCATACTTGATTGTTCTCGCTGGTGATACGGTGTCAATCGAGCATGATGACTTTGAATGGACAACCTGTAAGACCTCTTCTCATCGACGTCACAGTTTGACCCGATTGTTTGGATTCGCCTTTTATATACTTCATTGGTTCTAGCCGGTGATACGGTGGCCATCGAGTATAACGACATTGGACGAGCCATTAGGCGATGATATGATGTCTCACGGTTGCTCCATTCCTTGTCCGTACTCGATTGTTCTCGTTGATGATACGGTGTCAATTGAGCATGATAACTTTGAATGGTCAACCCGTTCTGATCATCGTCAGAGTTTGGCCCGATTGTTTGGACTCGCCTTGTCTATACTTCGTTGGTTCTAGCCGGTGATACGGTGGCCATCGAGTATAACGACATTGGACGAGCCACTAGATGATGATATGATGTCTCATGTCTGCTCCAATCCTTGTCCATACTCGATTGTTCTCGCTGGTGATACGGTGTCAATCGAGCATGATGACTTTGAATGGGCAACCTGTAAGACCTCTTCTCATCGACGTCACAGTTTGACCCGATTGTTTGGACTCGCCTTTTCTATACTTCATTGGTTCTAGCCGGTGATACGGTGGCCATCGAGTATAACGACATTGGACGAGCCATTAGGCGATGATATGATGTCTCACGGTTGCTCCATTCCTTGTCCATACTCGATTGTTCTCGTTGATGATACGATGTCAATTGAGCATGATGACTTTGAATGGTCAACCCGTTCTGATCGTAGTCAGAGTTTGGCCTGATTGTTTGGACTCGCCTTGTCTATACTTTGTTGGTTCTAGCCGGTGATACGGTGGCCATCGAGTCTAACGATATTGGACGAGCCATTAGGCGATGATATGTTGTCTCATGGTTGCTTCATTCCTTGTCCATACTCGATTGTTCTCGCTGGAGATACAGTGTCAATCGAGGATGATGACTTTGAATGGGCAACCTGTAAGACTTCATCTCATCAACGTCACAGTTTGGCCCGATTGTATGGACTTGCCTTGTCTATACTTCGGTTGTTCTAGCCGGTGATACGGTAGCTATCGAGTATCACGACATTGGCCGAGCCATTAGACGATGATATGATGTCTCACGGTTGCTCCATTCCTTGATCATACTTGATTGTTCTCGCTGGTGATACGGTGTCAATCGAGCATGATGACTTTGAATGGGCAACCTGTAAGACCTCTTCTCATCGATGTCACAGTTTGATCTGATTGTCTGGACTCGCCTTTTCTATACTTCGTTGGTTCTAGCCGGTGATATGGTGGCCATCGAGTATAACGACATTGGACGAGCCATTAGGCGATGATATGATGTCTCACGGTTGCTCCATTCGTTGTCCATACTCGATTGTTCTCGTTGATGATACGGTGTCAATTGAGCATGATGACTTTGAATGGGCAACCTGTAAGACCTTATCTCATCGACGTCACAGTTTGGCTCGATTGTATGGACTTGCCTTGTCTATACTTCGTTGGTTCTAGCCGGTGATACGGTAGCTATCGAGTATCACGACATTGGCCGAGCCATTAGACGATGATATGATGTCTCACGGTTGCTCCATTCCTTGATCATACTTGATTGTTCTCGCTGGTGATACGGTGTCAATCGAGCATGATGACTTTGAATGGGCAACCTGTAAGACCTTATCTCATCGACGTCACAGTTTGGCTCGATTGTATGGACTTGCCTTGTCTATACTTCGTTGGTTCTAGCCAGTGATACGGTGGCCATCGAGTATAATGACATTGGACGAGCCATTAGGCGATGATATGATGTCTCATGGTCGCTTCATTCCTTGTCCATACTCGATTTTTCTCACTGGTGATACGGTGTTAATCGAGCATGATGACTTTGAATGGGCAACCCGTAAGACCTCATCTCATCGACGTCACAGTTTGACCCGATTATATGGACTTGCCTGATCTATAGTTTTTTGGTTGTAGACGGTGATACGGTGGCCATCGAGTATAACGATATTGGACGAGCCATTAGGCGATGATATGTTGTCTCATGGTTGCTTCATTCCTTGTCCATACTCGATTGTTCTCGCTGGTGATATAGTGTCAATCGAGGATGATGACTTTGAATGGGCAACCTGTAAGACCTTATCTCATCGACGTCACAGTTTGGCTCGATTGTATAGACTCGCCTTGTCTAGACTTCGTTGGTTCTAGCCGGTGATACGGTGACCATCGAGTATAACGACATTGGACGAGCCATTAGATGATGATATGATGTCTCATGTCTGCTCCATTCCTTGTCCATACTCGATTGTTCTCGCTGATGATACGGTCTCAATCGAGCATGATGACTTCGAATGGGCAACCTGTAAGACCTTATGTCATCGACGTCACAGTTTGGGCCGATTGTATGGACTTGCCTTGTCTATACTTCGTTGGTTCTAGCCGGTGATACGGTGGCCATCGAGTATAACGATATTGGACGAGCCATTAGGCGATGATATGTTGTCTCATGGTTGCTGCATTCCTTGATCATACTTGATTGTTCTCGCTGGTGATACGGTGTCACTCGAGCATGATGACTTTGAACGGGCAACCTGTAAGACCTCTTCTCATCGACGTCACAGTTTGACCCGATTGTTTGGACTCGCCTTTTCTATACTTCATTGGTTCTAGCCAGTGATACAGTGGCCATCGAGTATAACGACATTGGACGAGCCATTAGGCGATGATATGATGTCTCACGGTTGCTCCATTCCTTGTCCATACTCGATTGTTCTCGTTGATGATACGGTGTCAATTGAGCATGATGACTTTGAATGGTCAACCCGTTCTGATCGACGTCACAGTTTGACCCGATTGTTTGGACCCGCCTTTTCTATACTTCATTGGTTCTAGCCGGTGATACGGTGGCCATCGAGTATAACGACATTGGACGAGCCATTAGGCGATGATATGATGTCTCACGGTTGCTCCATTCCTTGTCCATACTCGATTGTTCTCGCCGGTGATACGGTGTCAATTGAGCATGATGACTTTGAATGGTCAACCCGTTCTAATCGTCGTCAGAGTTTAGCCTGATTGTTTGGACTCGCCTTGTCTATACTTTGTTGGTTCTAGCCGGTGATACGGTGGCTATCGAGTATAATGACATTAGCCGAGCCATTAGACGATGATATGATGTCTCACAGTTGCTCCATTTCTTGATCATACTTGATTGTTCTCGCTGGTGATACGGTGTCAATCGAGCATGATGACTTTGATTGGGCAACCTGTAAGACCTCTTCTCATCGACGTCACAGTTTGACCCGATTTTTTGGACTCGCCTTTTCTATACTTCATTGGTTCTAGCCGGTGATACGGTGGTCATCGAGTATAACGACATTGGACGAGCCATTAGGCGATGATATGATGTCTCACGGTTGCTCCATTCCTTGTCCATACTCGATTGTTCTCGCTGGTGATACGGTGTCAAATCGAGCATGATGACTTTGAATGGGCAACCTGTTAGACCTTATCTCATCGACGTCACAGTTTAGCCCGATTGTATGGACTTGCCTTGTCTATACTTCGTTGGTTCTAGCCGGTGATACGGTGGCTATCGAGTTTAACGACATTGGACGAGCCATTAGACGATGATATGATGTCTCACGGTTGCTCCATTCCTTGATCATACTTGATTGTTCTCGCTGGTGATACGGTGTCAATCGAGCATGATGACTTTGAGCGGGCAACCTGTAAGACCTCTTCTCATCGACGTCACAGCTTGACCCGATTGGTTGGACTCGGCTTTTCTATACTTCATTAGTTCTAGCCGGTGATACGGTGGCCATCGAGTATAACGACATTGGACGAGCCATTAGGCGATGATATGATGTCTCACGGTTGCTCCATTCCTTGTCCATACTCGATTGTTCTTGTTGATGATTCGGTGGCAATTGAGCATGATGACTTTGAATGGTCAACCCGTTCTGATCGTCGTCAGAGTTTGGCCTGATTGTTTGGACTCGCCTTGTCTATACTTCGTTGGTTCTAGCCGGTGATACGGTGGCCATCCAGTATAACGACATTGGACGAGCTATTAGACGATGATATGATGTCTCACGTTTGCTCCATTCCTTGTCCATACTCGATTGTTCTCGCTGGTGATACGGTGTCAAATCGAGCATGATGACTTTGAATGGGCAACCTGTTAGACCTTATCTCATCGACGTCACAGTTTAGCCCGATTGTATGGACTTGCCTTGTCTATACTTCGTTGGTTCTAGCCGGTGATACGGTGGCTATCGAGCATAACGACATTGGACGAGCCATTAGACGATGATATGATGTCTCACGGTTGCTCCATTCCTTGATCATACTTGATTGTTCTCGCTGGTGATACGGTGTCAATCGAGCATGATGACTTTGAACGGGCAACCTGTAAGACCTCTTCTCATCGACGTCACAGCTTGACCCGATTGGTTGGACTCGGCTTTTCTATACTTCATTAGTTCTAGCCGGTGATACGGTGGCCATCGAGTATAACGACATTGGACGAGCCATTAGGCGATGATATGATGTCTCACGGTTGCTCCATTCCTTGTCCATACTCGATTGTTCTTGTTGATGATTCGGTGTCAATTGAGCATGATGACTTTGAATGGTCAACCCGTTCTGATCGTCGTCAGAGTTTGGCCTGATTGTTTGGACTCGCCTTGTCTATACTTCGTTGGTTCTAGCCGGTGATACGGTGGCCATCCAGTATAACGACATTGGACGAGCTATTAGACGATGATATGATGTCTCACGTTTGCTCCATTCCTTGTCCATACTCGATTGTTCTCGCTGGTGATACGGTGTCAAATCGAGCATGATGACTTTGAATGGGCAACCTGTTAGACCTTATCTCATCGACGTCACAGTTTAGCCCGATTGTATGGACTTGCCTTGTCTATACTTCGTTGGTTCTAGCCGGTGATACGGTTGCTATCGAGTATAACGACATTGGACGAGCCATTAGACGATGATATGATGTCTCACGGTTGCTCCATTCCTTGATCATACTTGATTGTTCTCGCTGGTGATACGGTGTCAATCGAGCATGATGACTTTGAATGGACAACCTGTAAGACCTCTTCTCATCGACGTCACAGTTTGACCCGATTGTTTGGACTCGCCTTTTCTATACTTCATTGGTTCTAGCCAGTGATACGGTGGCCATCGAGTATAACGACATTGGACGAGCCATTAGGCGATGATATGATGTCTCACGGTTGCTCCATTCCTTGTCCATACTCGATTGTTCTCGTTGATGATACGGTGTCAATTGAGCATGATGACTTTGAATGGTCAACCCGTTCTGATCGACGTCACAGTTTGACCCGATTGTTTGGACTCGCCTTTTCTATACTTCATTGGTTCTAGCCGGTGATACGGTGGCCATCGAGTATAACGACATTGGACGAGCCATTAGGCGATGATATGGTGTCTCACGGTTGCTCCATTCCTTGTCCATACTCGATTGTTCTCGCCGGTGATACGGTGTCAATTGAGCATGATGACTTTGAATGGTCAACCCGTTGTAATCGTCGTCAGAGTTTAGCCTGATTGTTTGGACTCGCCTTGTCTATACTTCGTTGGTTCTAGCCGGTGATACGGTGGCGATCGAGTATAACGACATTGGCCGAGCCATTAGACGATGATATGATGTCTCACGGTTGCTCCATTCCTTGATCATACTTGGTTGTTCTCGCTGGTGATACGGTGTCAATCGAGCATGATGACTTTGAACGGGCAACCTGTAAGACCTCTTCTCATCGACGTCACAGTTTGACCCGATTGGTTGGACTCGGCTTTTCTATACTTCATTGGTTCTAGCCGGTGATACGGTGGCCATCGAGTATAACGACATTGGACGAGCCATTAGGCGATGATATGATGTCTCACGGTTGCTCCATTCCTTGTCCATACTCGATTGTTCTCGTTGATGATACGGTGTCAATTGAGCATGATGACTTTGAATGGTCAACCCGTTCTGATCGTCGTCAGAGTTTGGCCTGATTGTTTGGACTCGCCTTGTCTATACTTCGTTGGTTCTAGCCGGTGATACGGTGGCCATCGAGTATAACGACATTGGACGAGCCATTAGACGATGATATGATGTGTCACGTTTGCTCCATTCCTTGTCCATACTCGATTGTTCTCGCTCGTGATACGGTGTCAATCGAGCATGATGACTTCGAATGGGCAACCTGTAAGACGTTATCTCATCGACGTCACAGTTTGGCTCGATTGTATGGACTTGCCTTGTCTATACTTCGTTGGTTCTAGCCGGTGATACGGTGGCCATCGAGTATAATGACATTGGACGAGCCATTAGGCGATGATATGATGTCTCATGGTCGCTTCATTCCTTGTCCATACTCGATTTTTCTCGCTGGTGATACGGTGTTAATCGAGCATGATGACTTTGAATGGGCAACCCGTAAGACCTCATCTCATCGACGTCACAGTTTGACCCGATTATATGGACTTGCCTTATCTATACTTTGTTGCTTGTAGACGGTGATACGGTGGGCATCGAGTATAACGATATTGGACGAGCCATTAGGCGATGATATGTTGTCTCATGGTTGCTTCATTCCTTGTCCATACTCGATTGTTCTCGCTGGTGATACAGTGTCAATCGAGGATGATGACTTTGAATGGGCAACCTGTAAGACCTTATCTCATCGACGTCACAGTTTGGCTCGATTGTATGGACTTGCCTTTTCTATACTTCGTTGGTTCTAGCCGGTGATACGGTGACCATCGAGTATAACGATATTGGACGAGCCATTAGACGATGATATGTTGTCTCATGTCTGCTCCATTCCTTGTCCATACTCGATTGTTCTCGCTGGTGATACGGTGTCAATCGAGCATGATGACTTCGAATGGGCAACCTGTAAGACCTTATCTCATCGACGTCACAGTTTGGCTCGATTGTATGGACTTGCCGTGTCTATACTTCGTTGATTCTAGCCGGTGATACGGTGGCCATCGAGTATAATGACATTGGACGAGCCATCAGACGATGATATGATGTCTCACGGTTGCTCCATTCCTTGATCATACTTGATTGTTCTCGCTGGTGATACGGTGTCAATCGAGCAGGATGACTTTGAACAGGCAACCTGTAAGACCTCTTCTCATCGACGTCACAGTTTGACCCGATTGGTTGGACTCGGCTTTTCTATACTTCATTGGTTCTAGCCGGTGATACGGTGGCCATCGAGTATAACGACATTGGACGAGCCATTAGACGATGATATGATGTCTCACGTTTGCTCCATTCCTTGTCCATACTCGATTGTTCTCGCTGGTGATACGGTGTCAATTGATACGGTGTCAATCGAGCATGATGACTTCGAATGGGCATCCTGTAAGACCTTATATCATCGACGTCACAGTTTGGCTCGATTGTATGGACTTGCCTTGTCTATACTTCGTTGGTTCTAGCCGGTGATACGGTGGCCATCGAGTATAATGACATTGGACGAGCCATTAGGCGATGATATGATGTCTCACGGTTGCTCCATTCCTTGTCCATACTCGATTGTTCTCGTTGATGATACGGTGTCAATCGAGCATGATGACTTCGAATGGGCAACCTGTAAGACCTTATCACATCGACGTCACAGTTTGGCTCGATTGTATGGACTTGCCGTGTCTATACTTCGTTGGTTCTAGCCGGTGATACGGTGGCCATCATGTATAACGACATTGGACGAGCCATTAGGCGATGATATGATGTCTCACGGTTGCTCCATTCGTTGTCCAAACTCGATTGTTCTCGTTGATGATTTGGTGTCAATTGAGCATGATGACTTTGAATGGTCAACCCGCTCTGATCGTCGTCAGAGTTTGGCCTGATTGTTTGGACTCGCCTTGTCTATACTTCGTTGGTTCTAGCCGGTGATACGGTGGCCATCGAGTATAACGACATTGGACGAGCCATTAGACGATGATATGATGTCTCACGTTTGCTCCATTCCTTGTCCATACTCGATTGTTCTCGTTGGTGATACGATGTCAATCGAGTATGATGACTCCGAATGGGCAACCTGTAAGTCCTTATCACATCGACGTCACAGTTTGGCTCGATTGTATGGACTTGCCGTGTCTATACTTCGTTGGTTCTAGCCGGTGATACGGTGGCCATCGAGTATAACGACATTGGACGAGCCATTAGGCGATGATATGATGTCTCACGGTTGCTCCATTCCTTGTCCATACTCGATTGTTCTCGTTGATGATACGGTGTCAATCGAGCATGATGACTTCGAATGGGCAACCTGTAAGACCTTATCACATCGACGTCACAGTTTGGCTCGATTGTATGGACTTGCCGTGTCTATACTTCATTGGTTCTAGCCGGTGATACGGTGGCCATCATGTATAACGACATTGGACGAGCCATTAGGCGATGATATGATGTCTCACGGTTGCTCCATTCGTTGTCCAAACTCGATTGTTCTCGTTGATGATTTGGTGTCAATTGAGCATGATGACTTTGAATGGTCAACCCGCTCTGATCGTCGTCAGAGTTTGGCCTGATTGTTTGGACTCGCCTTGTCTATACTTCGTTGGTTCTAGCCGGTGATACGGTGGCCATCGAGTATAACGACATTGGACGAGCCATTAGACGATGATATGATGTCTCACGTTTGCTCCATTCCTTGTCCATACTCGATTGTTCTCGTTGGTGATACGGTGTCAATCGAGTATGATGACTCCGAATGGGCAACCTGTAAGTCCTTATCACATCGACGTCACAGTTTGGCTCGATTGTATGGACTTGCCGTGTCTATACTTCGTTGGTTCTAGCCGGTGATACGGTGGCCATCGAGTATAACGACATTGGACGAGCCATTAGGCGATGATATGATGTCTCACGGTTGCTCCATTCCTTGTCCATACTCGATTGTTCTCGTTGATGATACGGTGTCAATCGAGCATGATGACTTCGAATGGGCAACCTGTAAGACCTTATCACATCGACGTCACAGTTTGGCTCGATTGTATGGACTTGCCGTGTCTATACTTCGTTGGTTCTAGCCGGTGATACGGTGGCCATCGAGTATAATGACATTGGACGAGCCATTAGGCGATGATATGATGTCTCACGGTTGCTCCACTCCATGATCATACTTGATTGTTCTCGCTGGTGATACGGTGTCAATCGAGAATGATGACTTTGATAGGGCAACCCGTAAGACCTTATCACATCGACGTCACAGTTTGGCTCGATTGTATGGACTTGCCGTGTCTATACTTCGTTGGTTCTAGCCGGTGATACGGTGGCCATCGAGTATAACGACATTGGACGAGCCATTAGGCGATGATATGATGTCTCACGGTTGCTCCATTCCTTGTCCATACTCGATTGTTCTCGTTGATGATACGGTGTCAATCGAGCATGATGACTTCGAATGGGCAACCTGTAAGACCTTATCACATCGACGTCACAGTTTGGCTCGATTGTATGGACTTGCCGTGTCTATACTTCGTTGGTTCTAGCCGGTGATACGGTGGCCATCGAGTATAACGACATTGGACGAGCCATTAGACGATGATATGATGTCTCACGTTTGCTCCATTCCTTGTCCATACTCGATTGTTCTCGTTGGTGATACGATGTCAATCGAGTATGATGACTCCGAATGGGCAACCTGTAAGTCCTTATCACATCGACGTCACAGTTTGGCTCGATTGTATGGACTTGCCGTGTCTATACTTCGTTGGTTCTAGCCGGTGATACGGTGGCCATCGAGTATAACGACATTGGACGAGCCATTAGGCGATGATATGATGTCTCACGGTTGCTCCATTCCTTGTCCATACTCGATTGTTCTCGTTGATGATACGGTGTCAATCGAGCATGATGACTTCGAATGGGCAACCTGTAAGACCTTATCACATCGACGTCACAGTTTGGCTCGATTGTATGGACTTGCCGTGTCTATACTTCGTTGGTTCTAGCCGGTGATACGGTGGCCATCGAGTATAATGACATTGGACGAGCCATTAGGCGATGATATGATGTCTCACGGTTGCTCCACTCCATGATCATACTTGATTGTTCTCGCTGGTGATACGGTGTCAATCGAGAATGATGACTTTGATTGGGCAACCCGTAAGACCTTATCTCATCGACGTCACAGTTTGACCCGATTATATGGAGTTGCCTTATCTATACTTTGTTGGTTCTAGCCGGTGATACGGTGGCCATCGAGTATAACGATATTGGACGAGCCATTAGGCGATGATATGTTGTCTCATGGTTGCTTCATTCCTTGTCCATACTCGATTGTTCTCGCTCGAGATACAGTGTCAATCGAGGATGATGACTTTGAATGGGCAACCTGTAAGACCTCATCTCATCAACGTCACAGTTTAGCCCGATTGTATGGACTTGCCTTGGCTATACTTCGTTGGTTCTAGCCGGTGATACGGTGGCTATCGAGTATAACGACATTGGACGAGCCATTAGACGATGATATGATGTCTCACGGTTGCTCCATTCCTTGATCATACTTGATTGTTCTCGCTGGTGATACGGTGTCAATTGAGCATGATGACTTTGAATGGGCAACCTGTAAGACCTCTTCTCATCGACGTCACAGTTTGATCCGATTGTTTGGACTCGCCTTTTCTATACTTCGTTGGTTCTAGCCGGTGATACGGTGGCCATCGAGTATAACGACATTGGACGAGCCATTAGGCGATGATATGATGTCTCACGGTTGCTCCATTCGTTGTCCAAACTCGATTGTTCTCGTTGATGATTTGGTGTCAATTGAGCATGATGACTTTGAATGGTCAACCCGCTCTGATCGTCGTCAGAGTTTGGCCTGATTGTTTGGACTCGCCTTGTCTATACTTCGTTGGTTCTAGCCGGTGATACGGTGGCCATCGAGTATAACGACATTGGACGAGCCATTAGACGATGATATGATGTCTCACGTTTGCTCCATTCCTTGTCCATACTCGATTGTTCTCGTTGGTGATACGGTGTCAATCGAGTATGATGACTCCGAATGGGCAACCTGTAAGTCCTTATCACATCGACGTCACAGTTTGGCTCGATTGTATGGACTTGCCGTGTCTATACTTCGTTGGTTCTAGCCGGTGATACGGTGGCCATCGAGTATAACGACATTGGACGAGCCATTAGGCGATGATATGATGTCTCACGGTTGCTCCATTCCTTGTCCATACTCGATTGTTCTCGTTGATGATACGGTGTCAATCGAGCATGATGACTTCGAATGGGCAACCTGTAAGACCTTATCACATCGACGTCACAGTTTGGCTCGATTGTATGGACTTGCCGTGTCTATACTTCATTGGTTCTAGCCGGTGATACGGTGGCCATCATGTATAACGACATTGGACGAGCCATTAGGCGATGATATGATGTCTCACGGTTGCTCCATTCGTT
The DNA here is from genome assembly GCA_030378355.1 of Eleusine indica. NCBI lineage: Eukaryota > Viridiplantae > Streptophyta > Magnoliopsida > Poales > Poaceae > Eleusine > Eleusine indica. The sequence goes on from JARKIM010000034.1 coordinate 48,918, forward strand.
GTCCAAACTCGATTGTTCTCGTTGATGATTTGGTGTCAATTGAGCATGATGACTTTGAATGGTCAACCCGCTCTGATCGTCGTCAGAGTTTGGCCTGATTGTTTGGACTCGCCTTGTCTATACTTCGTTGGTTCTAGCCGGTGATACGGTGGCCATCGAGTATAACGACATTGGACGAGCCATTAGACGATGATATGATGTCTCACGTTTGCTCCATTCCTTGTCCATACTCGATTGTTCTCGTTGGTGATACGGTGTCAATCGAGTATGATGACTCCGAATGGGCAACCTGTAAGTCCTTATCACATCGACGTCACAGTTTGGCTCGATTGTATGGACTTGCCGTGTCTATACTTCGTTGGTTCTAGCCGGTGATACGGTGGCCATCGAGTATAACGACATTGGACGAGCCATTAGGCGATGATATGATGTCTCACGGTTGCTCCATTCCTTGTCCATACTCGATTGTTCTCGTTGATGATACGGTGTCAATCGAGCATGATGACTTCGAATGGGCAACCTGTAAGACCTTATCACATCGACGTCACAGTTTGGCTCGATTGTATGGACTTGCCGTGTCTATACTTCGTTGGTTCTAGCCGGTGATACGGTGGCCATCGAGTATAATGACATTGGACGAGCCATTAGGCGATGATATGATGTCTCACGGTTGCTCCACTCCATGATCATACTTGATTGTTCTCGCTGGTGATACGGTGTCAATCGAGAATGATGACTTTGATTGGGCAACCCGTAAGACCTTATCTCATCGACGTCACAGTTTGACCCGATTATATGGAGTTGCCTTATCTATACTTTGTTGGTTCTAGCCGGTGATACGGTGGCCATCGAGTATAACGATATTGGACGAGCCATTAGGCGATGATATGTTGTCTCATGGTTGCTTCATTCCTTGTCCATACTCGATTGTTCTCGCTCGAGATACAGTGTCAATCGAGGATGATGACTTTGAATGGGCAACCTGTAAGACCTCATCTCATCAACGTCACAGTTTAGCCCGATTGTATGGACTTGCCTTGGCTATACTTCGTTGGTTCTAGCCGGTGATACGGTGGCTATCGAGTATAACGACATTGGACGAGCCATTAGACGATGATATGATGTCTCACGGTTGCTCCATTCCTTGATCATACTTGATTGTTCTCGCTGGTGATACGGTGTCAATTGAGCATGATGACTTTGAATGGGCAACCTGTAAGACCTCTTCTCATCGACGTCACAGTTTGATCCGATTGTTTGGACTCGCCTTTTCTATACTTCGTTGGTTCTAGCCGGTGATACGGTGGCCATCGAGTATAACGACATTGGACGAGCCATTAGGCGATGATATGATGTCTCACGGTTGCTCCATTCGTTGTCCAAACTCGATTGTTCTCGTTGATGATTTGGTGTCAATTGAGCATGATGACTTTGAATGGTCAACCCGCTCTGATCGTCGTCAGAGTTTGGCCTGATTGTTTGGACTCGCCTTGTCTATACTTCGTTGGTTCTAGCCGGTGATACGGTGGCCATCGAGTATAACGACATTGGACGAGCCATTAGACGATGATATGATGTCTCACGTTTGCTCCATTCCTTGTCCATACTCGATTGTTCTCGTTGGTGATACGGTGTCAATCGAGTATGATGACTCCGAATGGGCAACCTGTAAGTCCTTATCACATCGACGTCACAGTTTGGCTCGATTGTATGGACTTGCCGTGTCTATACTTCGTTGGTTCTAGCCGGTGATACGGTGGCCATCGAGTATAACGACATTGGACGAGCCATTAGGCGATGATATGATGTCTCACGGTTGCTCCATTCCTTGTCCATACTCGATTGTTCTCGTTGATGATACGGTGTCAATCGAGCATGATGACTTCGAATGGGCAACCTGTAAGACCTTATCACATCGACGTCACAGTTTGGCTCGATTGTATGGACTTGCCGTGTCTATACTTCGTTGGTTCTAGCCGGTGATACGGTGGCCATCGAGTATAACGACATTGGACGAGCCATTAGGCGATGATATGATGTCTCACGGTTGCTCCATTCGTTGTCCAAACTCGATTGTTCTCGTTGATGATTTGGTGTCAATTGAGCATGATGACTTTGATAGGGCAACCCGTAAGACCTTATCTGATCGTCGTCAGAGTTTGGCCTGATTGTTTGGACTCGCCTTGTCTATACTTCGTTGGTTCTAGCCGGTGATACGGTGGCCATCGAGTATAACGACATTGGACGAGCCATTAGACGATGATATGATGTCTCACGTTTGCTCCATTCCTTGTCCATACTCGATTGTTCTCGTTGGTGATACGGTGTCAATCGAGTATGATGACTCCGAATGGGCAACCTGTAAGTCCTTATCACATCGACGTCACAGTTTGGCTCGATTGTATGGACTTGCCGTGTCTATACTTCGTTGGTTCTAGCCGGTGATACGGTGGCCATCGAGTATAACGACATTGGACGAGCCATTAGGCGATGATATGATGTCTCACGGTTGCTCCATTCCTTGTCCATACTCGATTGTTCTCGTTGATGATACGGTGTCAATCGAGCATGATGACTTCGAATGGGCAACCTGTAAGACCTTATCACATCGACGTCACAGTTTGGCTCGATTGTATGGACTTGCCGTGTCTATACTTCATTGGTTCTAGCCGGTGATACGGTGGCCATCGAGTATAACGACATTGGACGAGCCATTAGGCGATGATATGATGTCTCACGGTTGCTCCATTCGTTGTCCAAACTCGATTGTTCTCGCTGATGATTTGGTGTCAATCGAGCATGATGACTTTGAATGGTCAACCGTAGACCTCTCTCATCGACGTCAGAGTTTGGCCTGATTGTATGGACTCGCCTTGTCTATACTTCGTTGGTTCTAGCCGGTGATACGGTGGCCATCGAGTATAACGACATTGGACGAGCCATTAGACGATGATATGATGTCTCACGTTTGCTCCATTCCTTGTCCATACTCGATTGTTCTCGTTGGTGATACGGTGTCAATCGAGTATGATGACTCCGAATGGGCAACCTGTAAGTCCTTATCACATCGACGTCACAGTTTGGCTCGATTGTATGGACTTGCCGTGTCTATACTTCGTTGGTTCTAGCCGGTGATACGGTGGCCATCGAGTATAACGACATTGGACGAGCCATTAGGCGATGATATGATGTCTCACGGTTGCTCCATTCCTTGTCCATACTCGATTGTTCTCGTTGATGATACGGTGTCAATCGAGCATGATGACTTCGAATGGGCAACCTGTAAGACCTTATCACATCGACGTCACAGTTTGGCTCGATTGTATGGACTTGCCGTGTCTATACTTCGTTGGTTCTAGCCGGTGATACGGTGGCCATCGAGTATAATGACATTGGACGAGCCATTAGGCGATGATATGAATGTCGAGACATCATATCATCGCCTAATGGCTCGTCCAATGTCGTTATACTCGATGGCCACCGTATCACCGGCTAGAACCAATGAAGTATAGAAAAGGCGAGTCCAAACAATCGGGTCAAACTGTGACGTCGATGAGAAGAGGTCTTACAGGTTGCCCATTCAAAGTCATCATGCTCGATTGACACCGTATCACCAGCGAGAACAATCGAGTATGGACAAGGAATGGAGCAGACCGTGAGACATCATATCATCGTCTAATGGCTCGTCCAATGTCGTTATACTCGATGGCCACCGTATCACCGGCTAGAACCAACGAAGGATAGACAAGGCGAGTCCAAACAATCAGGCCAAACTCTGACGACGATCAGAACGGGTTGACCATTCAAAGTCATCATGCTCAATTGACACCGTATCATCAACGAGAACAATCGAGTATGGACAAGGAATGGAGCAACCGTGAGACATCATATCATCGCCTAATGGCTCGTCCAATGTCGTTATACTCGATGGCCACCGTATCACCGGCTAGAACCAATGAAGTATAGAAAAGGCGAGTCCAAACAATCGGGTCAAACTGTGACGTCGATGAGAAGAGGTCTTACAGGTTGCCCATTCAAAGTCGTCATGCTCGATTGACACCGTATCACCAGCGAGAACAATCGAGTATGGATAAGGAATGGAGCAGACGTGAGACATCATATCATCGTCTAATGGCTCGTCCAATGTCGTTATACTCGATGGCCACCGTATCACCGGCTAGAACCAATGAAGTATAGAAAAGGCGGGTCCAAACAATCGGGTCAAACTGTGACGTCGATCAGAACGGGTTGACCATTCAAAGTCATCATGCTCAATTGACACCGTATCATCAACGAGAACAATCGAGTATGGACAAGGAATGGAGCAACCGTGAGACATCATATCATCGCCTAATGGCTCGTCCAATGTCGTTATACTCGATGGCCACCGTATCACCGGCTAGAACCAATGAAGTATAGAAAAGGCGAGTCCAAACAATCGGGTCAAACTGTGACGTCGATGAGAAGAGGTCTTACAGGTTGCCCATTCAAAGTCATCATGCTCGATTGACACCGTATCACCAGCGAGAACAATCAAGTATGATCAAGGAATGGAGCAACCGTGAGACATCATATCATCGTCTAATGGCTCGTCCAATGTCGTTATACTCGATGGCCACCGTATCACCGGCTAGAACCAACGAAGTATAGACAAGGCGAGTCCAAACAATCAGGCCAAACTCTGACGACGATCAGAACGGGTTGACCATTCAAAGTCATCATGCTCAATTGACACCGTATCATCAACGAGAACAATCGAGTATGGACAAGGAATGGAGCAACCGTGAGACATCATATCATCGCCTAATGGCTCGTCCAATGTCGTTATACTCGATGGCCACCGTATCACCGGCTAGAACCAATGAAGTATAGAAAAGGCGAGTCCAAACAATCGGGTCAAACTGTGACGTCGAAGAGAAGAGGTCTTACAGGTTGCCCAATCAAAGTCATCATGCTCGATTGACACCGTATCACCAGCGAGAACAATCAAGTATGATCAAGGAATGGAGCAACCGAGAGACATCATATCATCGTCTAATGGCTCGGCCAATGTCGTTATACTCGATAGCCACCGTATCACCGGCTAGAACCAACGAAGTATAGACAAGGCAAGTCCATACAATCGGGTCAAACTGTGACGTCGATGAGATAGGGTCTTACAGGTTGCCCATTCGAAGTCATGATGCTCGATTGACATGGTATCACCAGCGAGAACAATCGAGTATGGACAAGGAATGGAGCAGACATGAGACATCATATCATCATCTAATGGCTCGTCCAATGTCGTTATATTCGATGGCCACCGTATCACCGGCTAGAACCAACGAAGTATAGACAAGGCGAGTCCAAACAATCAGGCCAAACTCTGACGACGATCAGAACGGGTTGACCATTCAAAGTCATCATGCTCAATTGACACCGTATCATCAACGAGAACAATCGAGTATGGACAAGGAATGGAGCAACCGTGAGACATCATATCATCGCCTAATGGCTCGTCCAATGTCGTTATACTCGATGGCCACCGTATCACCGGCTAGAACCAATGAAGTATAGAAAAGGCGAGTCCAAACAATCGGGTCAAACTGTGACGTCGAAGAGAAGAGGTCTTACAGGTTGATCAAAGTCATCATGCTCGATTGACACCGTATCACCAGCGAGAACAATCAAGTATGATCAAGGAATGGAGCAACCGAGAGACATCATATCATCGTCTAATGGCTCGGCCAATGTCGTTATACTCGATAGCCACCGTATCACCGGCTAGAACCAACGAAGTATAGACAAGGCAAGTCCATACAATCGGGTCAAACTGTGACGTCGATGAGATAGGGTCTTACAGGTTGCCCATTTGAAGTCATGATGCTCGATTGACATGGTATCACCAGCGAGAACAATCGAGTATGGACAAGGAATTGAGCAGACATGAGACATCATATCATCATCTAATGGCTCGTCCAATGTCGTTATATTCGATGGCCACCGTATCACCGGCTAGAACCAACGAAGTATAGATAAGGCGAGTCCAAACAATCAGGCCAAACTCTGACGACGATCAGAACGGGTTGACCATTCAAAGTCATCATGCTCAATTGACACCGTATCATCAACGAGAACAATCGAGTATGGACAAGGAATGGAGCAACCGTGAGACATCATATCATCGCCTAATGGCTCGTCCAATGTCGTTATACTCGATGGCCACCGTATCACCGGCTAGAACCAATGAAGTATAGAAAAGGCGAGTCCAAACAATCGGGTCAAACTGTGACGTCGATGAGAAGAGGTCTTACAGGTTGCCCATTCAAAGTCAACATGCTCGATTGACACCGTATCACCAGCGAGAACAATCAAGTATGATCAAGGAATGGAGCAACCGTGAGACATCATATCATCGTCTAATGGCTCGTCCAATGTCGTTATACTCGATGGCCACCGTATCACCGGCTAGAACCAACGAAGTATAGACACGGCAAGTCCATCCAATCGAGCCAAACTGTGACGTCGATGAGATAAGGTCTTACAGGTTGCCCATTCGAAGTCATCATGCTCGATTGACACCGTATCACCATCGAGAACAATCGAGTATGGATAAGGAATGGAGCAGACGTGAGACATCATATCATCGTCTAATGGCTCGTCCAATGTCGTTATACTCGATGGCAACCGTATCACCGGCTAGAACCAACGAAGTATAGACAAGGCGAGTCCAAACAATCAGGCCAAACTCTGACGTCGATCAGAACGGGTTGACCATTCAAAGTCATCATGCTCAATTGACACCGTATCATCAACGAGAACAATCGAGTATGGACAAGGAATGGAGCAACCGTGAGACATCATATCATCGCCGAATGGCTCGTCCAATGTCGTTATACTCGATGGCCACCGTATCACCGGCTAGAACCAATGAAGTATAGAAAAGACGAGTCCAAACAATCGGGTCAAACTGTGACGTCGATGAGAAGAGGTCTTACAGGTTGCCCATTCAAAGTCATCATGCTCGATTGACACCGTATCACCAGCGAGAACAATCAAGTATGATCATGGAATGGAGCAACCGTGAGACATCATATCATCGTCTAATGGCTCGTCCAATGTCGTTATACTCGATGGCCACCGTATCACCGGCTAGAACCAACGAAGTATAGACACGGCAAGTCCGTACAATCGAGCCAAACTGTGACGTCGATGAGATAAGGTCTTACAGGTTGCCCATTCGAAGTCATCATGCTCGATTGACACCGTATCACCAGCGAGAACAATCGAGTATGGATAAGAAATGGAGCAGACGTGAGACATCATATCATCATCTAATGGCTCGTCCAATGTCGTTATACTCGATGGCCACCGTATCACCGGCTAGAACCAACGAAGTATAGACAAGACGAGTCCAAACAATCAGGCCAAACTCTGACGACGATCAGAACGGGTTGACCATTCAAAGTCATCATGCTCAATTGACACCGTATCATCAACGAGAACAATCGAGTATGGACAAGGAATGGAGCAACCGTGAGACATCATATCATCGCCTAATGGCTCGTCCAATGTCGTTATACTCGATGGCCACCGTATCACCGGCTAGAACCAATGAAGTATAGAAAAGGCGAGTCCAAACAATCGGGTCAAACTGTGACGTCGATGAGAAGAGGTCTTACAGGTTGCCCATTCAAAGTTGTCATGCTCGATTGACACCGAATCACCAGCGAGAACAATTGAGTATGGATAAGGAATGGAGCAGACGTGAGACATCATATCATCGTCTAATGGCTCGTCCAATGTCGTTATACTCGATGGCCACCGTATCACCGGCTAGAACCAACGAAGGATAGACAAGGCGAGTCCAAACAATCAGGCCAAACTCTGACGACGATCAGAACGGGTTGACCATTCAAAGTCATCATGCTCAATTGACACCGTATCATCAACGAGAACAATCGAGTATGGACAAGGAATGGAGCAACCGTGAGACATCATATCATCGCCTAATGGCTCGTCCAATGTCGTTATACTCGATGGCCACCGTATCACCGGCTAGAACCAATGAAGTATAGAAAAGGCGAGTCCAAACAATCGGGTCAAACTGTGACGTCGATGAGAAGAGGTCTTACAGGTTGCCCATTCAAAGTCGTCATGCTCGATTGACACCGTATCACCAGCGAGAACAATCGAGTATGGATAAGGAATGGAGCAGACGTGAGACATCATATCATCGTCTAATGGCTCGTCCAATGTCGTTATACTCGATGGCCACCGTATCACCGGCTAGAACCAATGAAGTATAGAAAAGGCGGGTCCAAACAATCGGGTCAAACTGTGACGTCGATCAGAACGGGTTGACCATTCAAAGTCATCATGCTCAATTGACACCGTATCATCAACGAGAACAATCGAGTATGGACAAGGAATGGAGCAACCGTGAGACATCATATCATCGCCTAATGGCTCGTCCAATGTCGTTATACTCGATGGCCACCGTATCACCGGCTAGAACCAATGAAGTATAGAAAAGGCGAGTCCAAACAATCGGGTCAAACTGTGACGTCGATGAGAAGAGGTCTTACAGGTTGCCCATTCAAAGTCATCATGCTCGATTGACACCGTATCACCAGCGAGAACAATCAAGTATGATCAAGGAATGGAGCAACCGTGAGACATCATATCATCGTCTAATGGCTCGTCCAATGTCGTTATACTCGATGGCCACCGTATCACCGGCTAGAACCAACGAAGTATAGACAAGGCGAGTCCAAACAATCAGGCCAAACTCTGACGACGATCAGAACGGGTTGACCATTCAAAGTCATCATGCTCAATTGACACCGTATCATCAACGAGAACAATCGAGTATGGACAAGGAATGGAGCAACCGTGAGACATCATATCATCGCCTAATGGCTCGTCCAATGTCGTTATACTCGATGGCCACCGTATCACCGGCTAGAACCAATGAAGTATAGAAAAGGCGAGTCCAAACAATCGGGTCAAACTGTGACGTCGAAGAGAAGAGGTCTTACAGGTTGCCCAATCAAAGTCATCATGCTCGATTGACACCGTATCACCAGCGAGAACAATCAAGTATGATCAAGGAATGGAGCAACCGAGAGACATCATATCATCGTCTAATGGCTCGGCCAATGTCGTTATACTCGATAGCCACCGTATCACCGGCTAGAACCAACGAAGTATAGACAAGGCAAGTCCATACAATCGGGTCAAACTGTGACGTCGATGAGATAGGGTCTTACAGGTTGCCCATTCGAAGTCATGATGCTCGATTGACATGGTATCACCAGCGAGAACAATCGAGTATGGACAAGGAATGGAGCAGACATGAGACATCATATCATCATCTAATGGCTCGTCCAATGTCGTTATATTCGATGGCCACCGTATCACCGGCTAGAACCAACGAAGTATAGACAAGGCGAGTCCAAACAATCAGGCCAAACTCTGACGACGATCAGAACGGGTTGACCATTCAAAGTCATCATGCTCAATTGACACCGTATCATCAACGAGAACAATCGAGTATGGACAAGGAATGGAGCAACCGTGAGACATCATATCATCGCCTAATGGCTCGTCCAATGTCGTTATACTCGATGGCCACCGTATCACCGGCTAGAACCAATGAAGTATAGAAAAGGCGAGTCCAAACAATCGGGTCAAACTGTGACGTCGAAGAGAAGAGGTCTTACAGGTTGCCCAATCAAAGTCATCATGCTCGATTGACACCGTATCACCAGCGAGAACAATCAAGTATGATCAAGGAATGGAGCAACCGAGAGACATCATATCATCGTCTAATGGCTCGGCCAATGTCGTTATACTCGATAGCCACCGTATCACCGGCTAGAACCAACGAAGTATAGACAAGGCAAGTCCATACAATCGGGTCAAACTGTGACGTCGATGAGATAGGGTCTTACAGGTTGCCCATTTGAAGTCATGATGCTCGATTGACATGGTATCACCAGCGAGAACAATCGAGTATGGACAAGGAATTGAGCAGACATGAGACATCATATCATCATCTAATGGCTCGTCCAATGTCGTTATATTCGATGGCCACCGTATCACCGGCTAGAACCAACGAAGTATAGATAAGGCGAGTCCAAACAATCAGGCCAAACTCTGACGACGATCAGAACGGGTTGACCATTCAAAGTCATCATGCTCAATTGACACCGTATCATCAACGAGAACAATCGAGTATGGACAAGGAATGGAGCAACCGTGAGACATCATATCATCGCCTAATGGCTCGTCCAATGTCGTTATACTCGATGGCCACCGTATCACCGGCTAGAACCAATGAAGTATAGAAAAGGCGAGTCCAAACAATCGGGTCAAACTGTGACGTCGATGAGAAGAGGTCTTACAGGTTGCCCATTCAAAGTCGTCATGCTCGATTGACACCGTATCACCAGCGAGAACAATCGAGTATGGATAAGGAATGGAGCAGACGTGAGACATCATATCATCGTCTAATGGCTCGTCCAATGTCGTTATACTCGATGGCCACCGTATCACCGGCTAGAACCAATGAAGTATAGAAAAGGCGGGTCCAAACAATCGGGTCAAACTGTGACGTCGATCAGAACGGGTTGACCATTCAAAGTCATCATGCTCAATTGACACCGTATCATCAACGAGAACAATCGAGTATGGACAAGGAATGGAGCAACCGTGAGACATCATATCATCGCCTAATGGCTCGTCCAATGTCGTTATACTCGATGGCCACCGTATCACCGGCTAGAACCAATGAAGTATAGAAAAGGCGAGTCCAAACAATCGGGTCAAACTGTGACGTCGATGAGAAGAGGTCTTACAGGTTGCCCATTCAAAGTCATCATGCTCGATTGACACCGTATCACCAGCGAGAACAATCAAGTATGATCAAGGAATGGAGCAACCGTGAGACATCATATCATCGTCTAATGGCTCATCCAATGTCGTTATACTCGATGGCCACCGTATCACCGGCTAGAACCAACGAAGTATAGACAAGGCGAGTCCAAACAATCAGGCCAAACTCTGACGACGATCAGAACGGGTTGACCATTCAAAGTCATCATGCTCAATTGACACCGTATCATCAACGAGAACAATCGAGTATGGACAAGGAATGGAGCAACCGTGAGACATCATATCATCGCCTAATGGCTCGTCCAATGTCGTTATACTCGATGGCCACCGTATCACCGGCTAGAACCAATAAAGTATAGAAAAGGCGAGTCCAAACAATCGGGTCAAACTGTGACGTCGAAGAGAAGAGGTCTTACAGGTTGCCCAATCAAAGTCATCATGCTCGATTGACACCGTATCACCAGCGAGAACAATCAAGTATGATCAAGGAATGGAGCAACCGAGAGACATCATATCATCGTCTAATGGCTCGGCCAATGTCGTTATACTCGATAGCCACCGTATCACCGGCTAGAACCAACGAAGTATAGACAAGGCAAGTCCATACAATCGGGTCAAACTGTGACGTCGATGAGATAGGGTCTTACAGGTTGCCCATTCGAAGTCATGATGCTCGATTGACATGGTATCACCAGCGAGAACAATCGAGTATGGACAAGGAATGGAGCAGACATCAGACATCATATCATCATCTAATGGCTCGTCCAATGTCGTTATATTCGATGGCCACCGTATCACCGGCAAGAACCAACGAAGTATAGACAAGGCGAGTCCAAACAATCAGGCCAAACTCTGACGACGATCAGAACGGGTTGACCATTCAAAGTCATCATGCTCAATTGACACCGTATCATCAACGAGAACAATCGAGTATGGACAAGGAATGGAGCAACCGTGAGACATCATATCATCGCCTAATGGCTCGTCCAATGTCGTTATACTCGATGGCCACCGTATCACCGGCTAGAACCAATGAAGTATAGAAAAGGCGAGTCCAAACAATCGGGTCAAACTGTGACGTCGAAGAGAAGAGGTCTTACAGGTTGCCCAATCAAAGTCATCATGCTCGATTGACACCGTATCACCAGCGAGAACAATCAAGTATGATCAAGGAATGGAGCAACCGAGAGACATCATATCATCGTCTAATGGCTCGGCCAATGTCGTTATACTCGATAGCCACCGTATCACCGGCTAGAACCAACGAAGTATAGACAAGGCAAGTCCATACAATCGGGTCAAACTGTGACGTCGATGAGATAGGGTCTTACAGGTTGCCCATTTGAAGTCATGATGCTCGATTGACATGGTATCACCAGCGAGAACAATCGAGTATGGACAAGGAATTGAGCAGACATGAGACATCATATCATCATCTAATGGCTCGTCCAATGTCGTTATATTCGATGGCCACCGTATCACCGGCTAGAACCAACGAAGTATAGATAAGGCGAGTCCAAACAATCAGGCCAAACTCTGACGACGATCAGAACGGGTTGACCATTCAAAGTCATCATGCTCAATTGACACCGTATCATCAACGAGAACAATCGAGTATGGACAAGGAATGGAGCAACCGTGAGACATCATATCATCGCCGAATGGCTCGTCCAATGTCGTTATACTCGATGGCCACCGTATCACCGGCTAGAACCAATGAAGTATAGAAAAGGCGAGTCCAAACAATCGGGTCAAACTGTGACGTCGATGAGATAAGGTCTTACAGGTTGCCCATTCGAAGTCATCATGCTCGATTGACACCGTATCACCATCGAGAACAATCGAGTATGGATAAGGAATGGAGCAGACGTGAGACATCATATCATCGTCTAATGGCTCGTCCAATGTCGTTATACTCGATGGCAACCGTATCACCGGCTAGAACCAACGAAGTATAGACAAGGCGAGTCCAAACAATCAGGCCAAACTCTGACGTCGATCAGAACGGGTTGACCATTCAAAGTCATCATGCTCAATTGACACCGTATCATCAACGAGAACAATCGAGTATGGACAAGGAATGGAGCAACCGTGAGACATCATATCATCGCCTAATGGCTCGTCCAATGTCGTTATACTCGATGGCCACCGTATCACCGGCTAGAACCAATGAAGTATAGAAAAGGCGAGTCCAAACAATCGGGTCAAACTGTGACGTCGATGAGAAGAGGTCTTACAGGTTGCCCATTCAAAGTCGTCATGCTCGATTGACACCGTATCACCAGCGAGAACAATCGAGTATGGACAAGGAATGGAGCAACCGTGAGACATCATATCATCGTCTAATGGCTCGTCCAATGTCGTTATACTCGATGGCCACCGTATCACCGGCTAGAACCAACGAAGTATAGACACGGCAAGTCCATCCAATCGAGCCAAACTGTGACGTCGATGAGATAAGGTCTTACAGGTTGCCCATTCGAAGTCATCATGCTCGATTGACACCGTATCACCATCGAGAACAATCGAGTATGGATAAGGAATGGAGCAGACGTGAGACATCATATCATCGTCTAATGGCTCGTCCAATGTCGTTATACTCGATGGCAACCGTATCACCGGCTAGAACCAACGAAGTATAGACAAGGCGAGTCCAAACAATCAGGCCAAACTCTGACGTCGATCAGAACGGGTTGACCATTCAAAGTCATCATGCTCAATTGACACCGTATCATCAACGAGAACAATCGAGTATGGACAAGCAATGGAGCAACCGTGAGACATCATATCATCGCCTAATGGCTCGTCCAATGTCGTTATACTCGATGGCCACCGTATCACCGGCTAGAACCAATGAAGTATAGAAAAGGCGAGTCCAAACAATCGGGTCAAACTGTGACGTCGATGAGAAGAGGTCTTACAGGTTGCCCATTCAAAGTCGTCATGCTCGATTGACACCGTATCACCAGCGAGAACAATCGAGTATGGATAAGGAATGGAGCAGACGTGAGACATCATATCATCGTCTAATGGCTCGTCCAATGTCGTTATACTCGATGGCCACCGTATCACCGGCTAGAACCAATGAAGTATAGAAAAGGCGGGTCCAAACAATCGGGTCAAACTGTGACGTCGATCAGAACGGGTTGACCATTCAAAGTCATCATGCTCAATTGACACCGTATCATCAACGAGAACAATCGAGTATGGACAAGGAATGGAGCAACCGTGAGACATCATATCATCGCCTAATGGCTCGTCCAATGTCGTTATACTCGATGGCCACCGTATCACCGGCTAGAACCAATGAAGTATAGAAAAGGCGAGTCCAAACAATCGGGTCAAACTGTGACGTCGATGAGAAGAGGTCTTACAGGTTGCCCATTCAAAGTCATCATGCTCGATTGACACCGTATCACCAGCGAGAACAATCAAGTATGATCAAGGAATGGAGCAACCGTGAGACATCATATCATCGTCTAATGGCTCGTCCAATGTCGTTATACTCGATGGCCACCGTATCACCGGCTAGAACCAACGAAGTATAGACAAGGCGAGTCCAAACAATCAGGCCAAACTCTGACGACGATCAGAACGGGTTGACCATTCAAAGTCATCATGCTCAATTGACACCGTATCATCAACGAGAACAATCGAGTATGGACAAGGAATGGAGCAACCGTGAGACATCATATCATCGCCTAATGGCTCGTCCAATGTCGTTATACTCGATGGCCACCGTATCACCGGCTAGAACCAATGAAGTATAGAAAAGGCGAGTCCAAACAATCGGGTCAAACTGTGACGTCGAAGAGAAGAGGTCTTACAGGTTGCCCAATCAAAGTCATCATGCTCGATTGACACCGTATCACCAGCGAGAACAATCAAGTATGATCAAGGAATGGAGCAACCGAGAGACATCATATCATCGTCTAATGGCTCGGCCAATGTCGTTATACTCGATAGCCACCGTATCACCGGCTAGAACCAACGAAGTATAGACAAGGCAAGTCCATACAATCGGGTCAAACTGTGACGTCGATGAGATAGGGTCTTACAGGTTGCCCATTCGAAGTCATGATGCTCGATTGACATGGTATCACCAGCGAGAACAATCGAGTATGGACAAGGAATGGAGCAGACATGAGACATCATATCATCATCTAATGGCTCGTCCAATGTCGTTATATTCGATGGCCACCGTATCACCGGCTAGAACCAACGAAGTATAGACAAGGCGAGTCCAAACAATCAGGCCAAACTCTGACGACGATCAGAACGGGTTGACCATTCAAAGTCATCATGCTCAATTGACACCGTATCATCAACGAGAACAATCGAGTATGGACAAGGAATGGAGCAACCGTGAGACATCATATCATCGCCTAATGGCTCGTCCAATGTCGTTATACTCGATGGCCACCGTATCACCGGCTAGAACCAATGAAGTATAGAAAAGGCGAGTCCAAACAATCGGGTCAAACTGTGACGTCGATGAGAAGAGGTCTTACAGGTTGCCCATTCAAAGTCGTCATGCTCGATTGACACCGTATCACCAGCGAGAACAATCGAGTATGGATAAGGAATGGAGCAGACGTGAGACATCATATCATCGTCTAATGGCTCGTCCAATGTCGTTATACTCGATGGCCACCGTATCACCGGCTAGAACCAACGAAGGATAGACAAGGCGAGTCCAAACAATCAGGCCAAACTCTGACGACGATCAGAACGGGTTGACCATTCAAAGTCATCATGCTCAATTGACACCGTATCATCAACGAGAACAATCGAGTATGGACAAGGAATGGAGCAACCGTGAGACATCATATCATCGCCTAATGGCTCGTCCAATGTCGTTATACTCGATGGCCACCGTATCACCGGCTAGAACCAATGAAGTATAGAAAAGGCGAGTCCAAACAATCGGGTCAAACTGTGACGTCGATGAGAAGAGGTCTTACAGGTTGCCCATTCAAAGTCGTCATGCTCGATTGACACCGTATCACCAGCGAGAACAATCGAGTATGGATAAGGAATGGAGCAGACGTGAGACATCATATCATCGTCTAATGGCTCGTCCAATGTCGTTATACTCGATGGCCACCGTATCACCGGCTAGAACCAACGAAGGATAGACAAGGCGAGTCCAAACAATCAGGCCAAACTCTGACGACGATCAGAACGGGTTGACCATTCAAAGTCATCATGCTCAATTGACACCGTATCATCAACGAGAACAATCGAGTATGGACAAGGAATGGAGCAACCGTGAGACATCATATCATCGCCTAATGGCTCGTCCAATGTCGTTATACTCGATGGCCACCGTATCACCGGCTAGAACCAATGAAGTATAGAAAAGGCGAGTCCAAACAATCGGGTCAAACTGTGACGTCGATGAGAAGAGGTCTTACAGGTTGCCCATTCAAAGTCGTCATGCTCGATTGACACCGTATCACCAGCGAGAACAATCGAGTATGGATAAGGAATGGAGCAGACGTGAGACATCATATCATCGTCTAATGGCTCGTCCAATGTCGTTATACTCGATGGCCACCGTATCACCGGCTAGAACCAACGAAGTAGAAACAAGGCGAGTCCAAACAATCAGGCCAAACTCTGACGACGATCAGAACGGGTTGACCATTCAAAGTCATCATGCTCAATTGACACCGTATCATCAACGAGAACGATCAAGTATGGATAAGGAATGGAGCAACCGTGAGACATCATATCATCGCCTAATGGCTCGTCCAATGTCGTTATACTCGATGGCCACCGTATCACCGGCTAGAACCAATGAAGTATAGAAAAGGCGAGTCCAAACAATCGGGTCAAACTGTGACGTCGATGAGAAGAGGTCTTACAGGTTGCCCAATCAAAGTCATCATGCTCGATTGACACCGTATCATCAACGAGAACAATCGAGTATGGACAAGGAATGGAGCAACCGTGAGACATCATATCATCCCCGAATGGCTCGTCCAATGTCGTTATACTCGATGGCCACCGTATCACCGGCGAGAACCAATGAAGTATAGAAAAGACGAGTCCAAACAATCGGGTCGAACTGTGACGTCGATGAGAAGAGGTCTTACAGGTTGCCCATTCAAAGTCATCATGCTCGATTGACACCGTATCACCAGCGAGAACAATCAAGTATGATCATGGAATGGAGCAACCGTGAGACATCATATCATCGTCTAATGGCTCGTCCAATGTCGTTATACTCGATGGCCACCGTATCACCGGCTAGAACCAACGAAGTATAGACACGGCAAGTCCATACAATCGAGCCAAACTGTGACGTCGATGAGATAAGGTCTTACAGGTTGCCCATTCGAAGTCATCATGCTCGATTGACACCGTATCACCAGCGAGAACAATCGAGTATGGATAAGAAATGGAGCAGACGTGAGACATCATATCATCATCTAATGGCTCGTCCAATGTCGTTATACTCGATGGCCACCGTATCACCGGCTAGAACCAACGAAGTATAGACAAGGCGAGTCCAAACAATCAGGCCAAACTCTGACGACGATCAGAACGGGTTGACCATTCAAAGTCATCATGCTCAATTGACACCGTATCATCAACGAGAACAATCGAGTATGGGCAAGGAATGGAGCAACCGTGAGACATCATATCATCGCCTAATGGCTCGTCCAATGTCGCTATACTCGATGGCCACCGTATCACCGGCTAGAACCAATGAAGTATAGAAAAGACGAGTCCAAACAATCGGATCAAACTGTGACGTCGATGAGAAGAGGTCTTACAGGTTGCCCATTCAAAGTCATCTTGCTCGATTGACACCGTATCACCAGCGAGAACAATCAAGTATGATCATGGAATGGAGCAACCGTGAGACATCATATCATCGTCTAATGGCTCGTCCAATATCGTTATACTCGATGGCCACCGTATCACCGGCTAGAACCAACGAAGTATAGACACGACAAGTCCATACAATCGAGCCAAACTGTGACGTCGATGAGAAGAGGTCTTACAGGTTGCCCATTCAAAGTCATCATGCTCGATTGACACCGTATCACCAGCGAGAACAATCAAGTATGATCATGGAATGGAGCAACCGTGAGACATCATATCATCGTCTAATGGCTCGTCCAATGTCGTTATACTCGATGGCCACCGTATCACCGGCTAGAACCAACGAAGTATAGACACGGCAAGTCCATACAATCGAGCCAAACTGTGACGTCGATGAGATAAGGTCTTACAGGTTGCCCATTCGAAGTCATCATGCTCGATTGACACCGTATCACCAGCGAGAACAATCGAGTATGGATAAGAAATGGAGCAGACGTGAGACATCATATCATCATCTAATGGCTCGTCCAATGTCGTTATACTCGATGGCCACCGTATCACCGGCTAGAACCAACGAAGTAGAGACAAGACGAGTCCAAACAATCAGGCCAAACTCTGACGACGATCAGAACGGGTTGACCATTCAAAGTCATCATGCTCAATTGACACCGTATCATCAACGAGAACAATCGAGTATGGACAAGGAATGGAGCAACCGTGAGACATCATATCATCGCCTAATGGCTCGTCCAATGTCGTTATACTCGATGGCCACCGTATCACCGGCTAGAACCAATGAAGTATAGAAAAGGCGAGTCCAAACAATCGGGTCAAACAGTGACGTCGAAGAGAAGAGGTCTTACAGGTTGCCCATTCAAAGTCGTCATGCTCGATTGACACCGTATCACCAGCGAGAACAATCGAGTATGGATAAGGAATGGAGCAGACGTGAGACATCATATCATCGTCTAATGGCTCGTCCAATGTCGTTATACTCGATGGCCACCGTATCACCGGCTAGAACCAACAAAGTATAGACAAGGCGAGTCCAAACAATCAGGCCAAACTCTGACGACGATCAGAACGGGTTGACCATTCAAAGTCATCATGCTCAATTGACACCGTATCATCAACGAGAACAATCGAGTATGGACAAGGAATGGAGCAACCGTGAGACATCATATCATCGCCGAATGGCTCGTCCAATGTCGTTATACTCGATGGCCACCGTATCACCGGCTAGAACCAATGAAGTATAGAAAAGGCGAGTCCAAACAATCGGGTCAAACTGTGACGTCGATGAGAAGAGGTCTTACAGGTTGCCCATTCAAAGTCAACATGCTCGATTGACACCGTATCACCAGCGAGAACAATCAAGTATGATCAAGGAATGGAGCAACCGTGAGACATCATATCATCGTCTAATGGCTCGTCCAATGTCGTTATACTCGATGGCCACCGTATCACCGGCTAGAACCAACGAAGTATAGACAAGGCGAGTCCAAACAATCAGGCCAAACTCTGACGACGATCAGAACGGGTTGACCATTCAAAGTCATCATGCTCAATTGACATCGTATCATCAACGAGAACAATCGAGTATGGACAAGGAATGGAGCAACCGTGAGACATCATATCATCGCCTAATGGCTCGTCCAATGTCGTTATACTCGATGGCCACCGTATCACCGGCTAGAACCAATGAAGTATAGAAAAGGCGAGTCCAAACAATCGGGTCAAACTGTGACGTCGAAGAGAAGAGGTCTTACAGGTTGGCCATTCAAAGTCAACATGCTCGATTGACACCGTATCACCAGCGAGAACAATCAAGTATGATCAACGAATGGAGCAACCGTGAGACATCATATCATCGTCTAATGGCTCGTCCAATGTCGTTATACTCGATGGCCACCGTATCACCGGCTAGAACCAACGAAGTATAGACACGGCAAGTCCATCCAATCGAGTCAAACTGTGACGTCGATGAGATAAGGTCTTACAGGTTGCCCATTCGAAGTCATCATGCTCGATTGACACCGTATCACCAGCGAGAACAATCGAGTATGGATAAGGAATGGAGCAGACGTGAGACATCATATCATCGTCTAATGGCTCGTCCAATGTCGTTATACTCGATGGCCACCGTATCACCGCTAGAACCAACGAAGTATAGACAAGGCGAGTCCAAATAATCAGGCCAAACTCTGACGACGATCAGAACGGGTTGACCATTCAAAGTCATCATGCTCAATTGACACCGTATCATCAACGAGAACAATCGAGTATGGACAAGGAATGGAGCAACCGTGAGACATCATATCATCGCCGAATGGCTCGTCCAATGTCGTTATACTCGATGGCCACCGTATCACCGGCTAGAACCAATGAAGTATAGAAAAGGCGAGTCCAAACAATCGGGTTAAACTGTGACGTCGATGAGAAGAGGTCTTACAGGTTGCCCAATCAAAGTCATCATGCTCGATTGACACCGTATCACCAGCGAGAACAATCAAGTATGATCAAGGAATGGAGCAACCGTGAGACATCATATCATCGTCTAATGGCTCGTCCAATGTCGTTATACTCGATGGCCACGGTATCACCGGCTAGAACCAACGAAGTATAGACACGGCAAGTCCATCCAATCGAGTCAAACTGTGACGTCGATGAGAAGAGGTCTTACAGGTTGCCCATTCAAAGTCATCATGCTCGATTGACACCGTATCACCAGCGAGAACAATCAAGTATGATCATGGAATGGAGCAACCGTGAGACATCATATCATCGTCTAATGTCTCGTCCAATGTCGTTATACTCGATGGCCACCGTATCACCGGCTAGAACCAACGAAGTATAGACACGGCAAGTCCATACAATCGAGCCAAACTGTGACGTCGATGAGATAAGGTCTTACAGGTTGCCCATTCGAAGTCATCATGCTCGATTGACACCGTATCACCAGCGAGAACAATCGAGTATGGATAAGAAATGGAGCAGACGTGAGACATCATATCATCATCTAATGGCTCGTCCAATGTCGTTATACTCGATGGCCACCGTATCACCGGCTAGAACCAACGAAGTATAGACAAGGCGAGTCCAAACAATCAGGCCAAACTCTGACGACGATCAGAACGGGTTGACCATTCAAAGTCATCATGCTCAATTGACACCGTATCATCAACGAGAACAATCGAGTATGGACAAGGAATGGAGCAACCGTGAGACATCATATCATCGCCGAATGGCTCGTCCAATGTCGTTATACTCGATGGCCACCGTATCACCGGCTAGAACCAATGAAGTATAGAAAAGGCGAGTCCAAACAATCGGGTCAAACTGTGACGTCGATGAGAAGAGGTCTTACAGGTTGCCCATTCAAAGTCAACATGCTCGATTGACATCGTATCACCAGCGAGAACAATCAAGTATGATCAAGGAATGGAGCAACCGTGAGACATCATATCATCGTCTAATGGCTCGTCCAATGTCGTTATACTCGATGGCCACCGTATCACCGGCTAGAACCAACGAAGTATAGACAAGGCGAGTCCAAACAATCAGGCCAAACTCTGACGACGATCAGAACGGGTTGACCATTCAAAGTCATCATGCTCAATTGACACCGTATCATCAACGAGAACAATCGAGTATGGACAAGGAATGGAGCAACCGTGAGACATCATATCATCGCCTAATAGCTCGTCCAATGTCGTTATACTCGGTGGCCACCGTATCACCGGCTAGAACCAATGAAGTATAGAAAAGGCGAGTCCAAACAATCGGGTCAAACTGTGACGTCGAAGAGAAGAGGTCTTACAGGTTGCCCAATCAAAGTCATCATGCTCGATTGACACCGTATCACCAGCGAGAACAATCAAGTATGATCAAGGAATGGAGCAACCGAGAGACATCATATCATCGTCTAATGGCTCGGCCAATGTCGTTATACTCGATAGCCACCGTATCACCGGCTAGAACCAACGAAGTATAGACAAGGCAAGTCCATACAATCGGGTCAAACTGTGACGTCGATGAGATAGGGTCGTACAGGTTGCCCATTCGAAGTCATGATGCTCGATTGACACGGTATCACCAGCGAGAACAATCGAGTATGGACAAGGAATGGAGCAGACATGAGACATCATATCATCATCTAATGGCTCGTCCAATGTCGTTATACTCGATGGCCACCGTATCACCGGCTAGAACCAACGAAGTATAGACAAGGCGAGTCCAAACAATCAGGCCAAACTCTGACGACGATTAGAACGGGTTGACCATTCAAAGTCATCATGCTCAATTGACACCGTATCATCAACGAGAACAATCGAGTATGGACAAGGAATGGAGCAACCGTGAGACATCATATCATCCCCGAATGGCTCGTCCAATGTCGTTATACTCGATGGCCACCGTATCACCGGCTAGAACCAATGAAGTATAGAAAAGACGAGTCCAAACAATCGGGTCGAACTGTGACGTCGATGAGAAGAGGTCTTACAGGTTGCCCATTCAAAGTCAACATGCTCGATTGACACCGTATCACCAGCGAGAACAATCAAGTATGATCAAGGAATGGAGCAACCGTGAGACATCATATCATCGTCTAATGGCTCGTCCAATGTCGTTATACTCGATGGCCACCGTATCACCGGCTAGAACCAACGAAGTATAGACACGGCAAGTCCATCCAATCGAGTCAAACTGTGACGTCGATGAGAAGAGGTCTTACAGGTTGCCCATTCAAAGTCATCATGCTCGATTGACACCGTATCACCAGCGAGAACAATCAAGTATGATCATGGAATGGAGCAACCGTGAGACATCATATCATCGTCTAATGGCTCGTCCAATGTCGTTATACTCGATGGCCACCGTATCACCGGCTAGAACCAACGAAGTATAGACACGGCAAGTCCATACAATCGAGCCAAACTGTGACGTCGATGAGATAAGGTCTTACAGGTTGCCCATTCGAAGTCATCATGCTCGATTGACACCGTATCACCAGCGAGAACAATCGAGTATGGATAAGAAATGGAGCAGACGTGAGACATCATATCATCATCTAATGGCTCGTCCAATGTCGTTATACTCGATGGCCACCGTATCACCGGCTAGAACCAACGAAGTATAGACAAGGCGAGTCCAAACAATCAGGCCAAACTCTGACGACGATCAGAACGGGTTGACCATTCAAAGTCATCATGCTCAATTGACACCGTATCATCAACGAGAACAATCGAGTATGGACAAGGAATGGAGCAACCGTGAGACATCATATCATCGCCGAATGGCTCGTCCAATGTCGTTATACTCGATGGCCACCGTATCACCGGCTAGAACCAATGAAGTATAGAAAAGGCGAGTCCAAACAATCGGGTCAAACTGTGACGTCGATGAGAAGAGGTCTTACATGTTGCCCATTCAAAGTCAACATGCTCGATTGACATCGTATCACCAGCGAGAACAATCAAGTATGATCAAGGAATGGAGCAACCGTGAGACATCATATCATCGTCTAATGGCTCGTCCAATGTCGTTATACTCGATGGCCACCGTATCACCGGCTAGAACCAACGAAGTATAGACAAGGCGAGTCCAAACAATCAGGCCAAACTCTGACGACGATCAGAACGGGTTGACCATTCAAAGTCATCATGCTCAATTGACACCGTATCATCAACGAGAACAATCGAGTATGGACAAGGAATGGAGCAACCGTGAGACATCATATCATCGCCTAATGGCTCGTCCAATGTCGTTATACTCGGTGGCCACCGTATCACCGGCTAGAACCAATGAAGTATAGAAAAGGCGAGTCCAAACAATCGGGTCAAACTGTGACGTCGAAGAGAAGAGGTCTTACAGGTTGCCCAATCAAAGTCATCATGCTCGATTGACACCGTATCACCAGCGAGAACAATCAAGTATGATCAAGGAATGGAGCAACCGAGAGACATCATATCATCGTCTAATGGCTCGGCCAATGTCGTTATACTCGATAGCCACCGTATCACCGGCTAGAACCAACGAAGTATAGACAAGGCAAGTCCATACAATCGGGTCAAACTGTGACGTTGATGAGATAGGGTCGTACAGGTTGCCCATTCGAAGTCATGATGCTCGATTGACACGGTATCACCAGCGAGAACAATCGAGTATGGACAAGGAATGGAGCAGACATGAGACATCATATCATCATCTAATGGCTCGTCCAATGTCGTTATACTCGATGGCCACCGTATCACCGGCTAGAACCAACGAAGTATAGACAAGGCGAGTCCAAACAATCAGGCCAAACTCTGACGACGATCAGAACGGGTTGACCATTCAAAGTCATCATGCTCAATTGACACCGTATCATCAACGAGAACAATCGAGTATGGACAAGGAATGGAGCAACCGTGAGACATCATATCATCGCCGAATGGCTCGTCCAATGTCGTTATACTCGATGGCCACCGTATCACCGGCTAGAACCAATGAAGTATAGAAAAGGCGAGTCCAAACAATCGGGTCAAACTGTGACGTCGATGAGAAGAGGTCTTACAGGTTGGCCATTCAAAGTCAACATGCTCGATTGACACCGTATCACCAGCGAGAACAATCAAGTATGATCAAGGAATGGAGCAACCGTGAGACATCATATCATCGTCTAATGGCTCGTCCAATGTCGTTATACTCGATGGCCACCGTATCACCGGCTAGAACCAACGAAGTATAGACACGGCAAGTCCATCCAATCGAGTCAAACTGTGACGTCGATGAGATAAGGTCTTACAGGTTGCCCATTCGAAGTCATCATGCTCGATTGACACCGTATCACCAGCGAGAACAATCGAGTATGGATAAGAAATGGAGCAGACGTGAGACATCATATCATCATCTAATGGCTCGTCCAATGTCGTTATACTCGATGGCCACCGTATCACCGGCTAGAACCAACGAAGTATAGACAAGACGAGTCCAAACAATCAGGCCAAACTCTGACGACGATCAGAACGGGTTGACCATTCAAAGTCATCATGCTCAATTGACACCGTATCATCAACGAGAACAATCGAATATGGACAAGGAATGGAGCAACCGTGAGACATCATATCATCGCCTAATGGCGCGTCCAATGTCGTTATACTCGATGGCCACCGTATCACCGGCTAGAACCAATGAAGTATAGAAAAGGCGAGTCCAAAGAATCGGGTCAAACTGTGACGTCGATGAGAAGAGGTCTTACAGGTTGCCCGTTCAAAGTCGTCAAGCTCGATTGACACCGTATCACCAGCGAGAACAATCGAGTATGGATAAGGAATGGAGCAGACGTGAGACATCATATCATCGTCTAATGGCTCGTCCAATGTCGTTATACTCGATGGCCACCGTATCACCGGCTAGAACCAACGAAGTATAAACAAGGCGAGTCCAAACAATCAGGCCAAACTCTGACGACGATCAGAACGGGTTGACCATTCAAAGTCATCATGCTCAATTGACACCGTATCATCAACGAGAACAATCGAGTATGGACAAGGAATGGAACAACCGTGAGACATCATATCATCGCCTAATGGCTCGTCCAATGTCGTTATACTCGATGGCCACCGTATCACCGGCTAGAACCAATGAAGTATAGAAAAGGCGAGTCCAAACAATCGGGTTAAACTGTGACGTCGATGAGAAGAGGTCTTACAGGTTGCCCAATCAAAGTCATCATGCTCGATTGACACCGTATCACCAGCGAGAACAATCAAGTATGATCAAGGAATGGAGCAACCGAGAGACATCATATCATCGTCTAATGGCTCGGCCAATGTCGTTATACTCGATAGCCACCGTATCACCGGCTAGAACCAACGAAGTATAGACAAGGCAAGTCCATACAATCGGGTCAAACTGTGACGTCGATGAGATAGGGTCTTACAGGTTGCCCATTCGAAGTCATGATGCTCGATTGACACGGTATCACCAGCGAGAACAATCGAGTATGGACAAGGAACGGAGCAGACATGAGACATCATATCATCATCTAATGGCTCGTCCAATGTCGTTATACTCGATGGCCACCGTATCACCGGCTAGAACCAACGAAGTATAGACAAGGCGAGTCCAAACAATCAGGCCAAACTCTGACGACGATCAGAACGGGTTGACCATTCAAAGTCATCATGCTCAATTGACACCGTATCATCAACGAGAACAATCGAGTATGGACAAGGAATGGAGCAACCGTGAGACATCATATCATCGCCGAATGGCTCGTCCAATGTCGTTATACTCGATGGCCACCGTATCACCGGCTAGAACCAATGAAGTATAGAAAAGGCGAGTCCAAACAATCGGGTCAAACTGTGACGTCGATGAGAAGAGGTCTTACAGGTTGCCCATTCAAAGTCAACATGCTCGATTGACACCGTATCACCAGCGAGAACAATCAAGTATGATCAAGGAATGGAGCAACCGTGAGACATCATATCATCGTCTAATGGCTCGTCCAATGTCGTTATACTCGATGGCCACCGTATCACCGGCTAGAACCAACGAAGTATAGACAAGGCGAGTCCAAACAATCAGGCCAAACTCTGACGACGATCAGAACGGGTTGACCATTCAAAGTCATCATGCTCAATTGACACCGTATCATCAACGAGAACAATCGAGTATGGACAAGGAATGGAGCAACCGTGAGACATCATATCATCGCCTAATGGCTCGTCCAATGTCGTTATACTCGATGGCCACCGTATCACCGGCTAGAACCAATGAAGTATAGAAAAGGCGAGTCCAAACAATCGGGTCAAACTGTGACGTCGAAGAGAAGAGGTCTTACAGGTTGCCCAATCAAAGTCATCATGCTCGATTGACACCGTATCACCAGCGAGAACAATCAAGTATGATCAAGGAATGGAGCAACCGAGAGACATCATATCATCGTCTAATGGCTCGGCCAATGTCGTTATACTCGATAGCCACCGTATCACCGGCTAGAACCAACGAAGTATAGACAAGGCAAGTCCATACAATCGGGTCAAACTGTGACGTCGATGAGATAGGGTCTTACAGGTTGCCCATTCGAAGTCATGATGCTCGATTGACACGGTATCACCAGCGAGAACAATCGAGTATGGACAAGGAATGGAGCAGACATGAGACATCATATCATCATCTAATGGCTCGTCCAATGTCGTTATACTCGATGGCCACCGTATCACCGGCTAGAACCAACGAAGTATAGACAAGGCGAGTCCAAACAATCAGGCCAAACTCTGACGACGATCAGAACGGGTTGACCATTCAAAGTCATCATGCTCAATTGACACCGTATCATCAACGAGAACAATCGAGTATGGACAAGGAATGGAGCAACCGTGAGATATCATATCATCACCGAATGGCTCGTCCAATGTCGTTATACTCGATGGCCACCGTATCACCGGCTAGAACCAATGAAGTATAGAAAAGGCGAGTCCAAACAATCGGGTCAAACTGTGACGTCGATGAGAAGAGGTCTTACAGGTTGCCCATTCAAAGTCAACATGCTCGATTGACACCGTATCACCAGCGAGAACAATCAAGTATGATCAAGGAATGGAGCAACCGTGAGACATCATATCATCGTCTAATGGCTCGTCCAATGTCGTTATACTCGATGGCCACCGTATCACCGGCTATAACCAACGAAGTATAGACACGGCAAGTCCATACAATCGAGCCAAACTGTGACGTCGATGAGATAAGGTCTTACACGTTGCCCATTCGAAGTCATCATCCTCGATTGACACCGTATCACCATCGAGAACAATCGAGTATGGATAAGGAATGGAGCAGACGTGAGACATCATATCATCGTCTAATGACTCGTCCAATGTCGTTATACTCGATGGCAACCGTATCACCGGCTAGAACCAACGAAGTATAGACAAGGCGAGTCCAAACAATCAGGCCAAACTCTGACGTCGATCAGAACGGGTTGACCATTCAAAGTCATCATGCTCAATTGACACCGTATCATCAACGAGAACAATCGAGTATGGACAAGGAATGGAGCAACCGTGAGACATCATATCATCGCCTAATGGCTCGTCCAATGTCGTTATACTCGATGGCCACCGTATCACCGGCTAGAACCAATGAAGTATAGAAAAGGCGAGTCCAAACAATCGGGTCAAACTGTGACGTCGAAGAGAAGAGGTCTTACAGGTTGCCCAATCAAAGTCATCATGCTCGATTGACACCGTATCACCAGCGAGAACAATCAAGTATGATCAAGGAATGGAGCAACCGAGAGACATCATATCATCGTCTAATGGCTCGTCCAATGTCGTTATACTCGATGGCCACCGTATCACCGGCTAGAACCAACGAAGTATAGACATGGCAAGTCCATACAATCGAGCCAAACTGTGACGTCGATGAGATAAGGTCTTACAGGTTGCCCATTCAAAGTCATCATGCTCGATTGACACCGTATCACAAGCGAGAACAATCGAGTATGGATAAGAAATGGAGCAGACGTGAGACATCATATCATCATCTAATGGCTCGTCCAATGTCGTTATACTCGATGGCCACCGTATCACCGGCTAGAACCAACGAAGTATAGACAAGACGAGTCCAAACAATCAGGCCAAACTCTGACGACGATCAGAACGGGTTGACCATTCAAAGTCATCATGCTCAATTGACACCGTATCATCAACGAGAACAATCGAATATGGACAAGGAATGGAGCAACCGTGAGACATCATATCATCGCTTAATGGCTCGTCCAATGTCGTTATACTCGATGGCCACCGTATCACCGGCTAGAACCAATGAAGTATAGAAAAGGCGAGTCCAAACAATCGGGTCAAACTGTGACGTCGAAGAGAAGAGGTCTTACAGGTTGCCCAATCAAAGTCATCATGCTCGATTGACACCGTATCACCAGCGAGAACAATCAAGTATGATCAAGGAATGGAGCAACCGAGAGACATCATATCATCGTCTAATGGCTCGGCCAATGTCGTTATACTCGATAGCCACCGTATCACTGGCTAGAACCAACGAAGTATAGACAAGGCAAGTCCATACAATCGGGTCAAACTGTGACGTCGATGAGATAGGGTCTTACAGGTTGCCCATTCGAAGTCATGATGCTCGATTGACACGGTATCACCAGCGAGAACAATCGAGTATGGACAAGGAATGGAGCAGACATGAGACATCATATCATCATCTAATGGCTCGTCCAATGTCGTTATACTCGATGGCCACCGTATCACCGGCTAGAACCAACGAAGTATAGACAAGGCGAGTCCAAACAATCAGGCCAAACTCTGACGACGATCAGAACGGGTTGACCATTCAAAGTCATCATGCTCAATTGACACCGTATCATTAACGAGAACAATCGAGTATGGACAAGGAATGGAGCAACCGTGAGACATCATATCATCGCCGAATGGCTCGTCCAATGTCGTTATACTCGATGGCCACCGTATCACCGGCTAGAACCAATGAAGTATAGAAAAGGCGAGTCCAAACAATCGGGTCAAACTGTGACGTCGATGAGAAGAGGTCTTACAGGTTGCCCATTCAAAGTCAACATGCTCGATTGACACCGTATCACCAGCGAGAACAATCAAGTATGATCAAGGAATGGAGCAACCGTGAGACATCATATCATCGTCTAATGGCTCGTCCAATGTCGTTATACTCGATGGCCACCGTATCACCGGCTATAACCAACGAAGTATAGACACGGCAAGTCCATACAATCGAGCCAAACTGTGACGTCGATGAGATAAGGTCTTACAGGTTGCCCATTCAAAGTCATCATGCTCGATTGACACCGTATCACAAGCGAGAACAATCGAGTATGGATAAGAAATGGAACAGACGTGAGACATCATATCATCATCTAATGGCTCGTCCAATGTCGTTATACTCGATGGCCACCGTATCACCGGCTAGAACCAACGAAGTATAGACAAGACGAGTCCAAACAATCAGGCCAAACTCTGACGACGATCAGAACGGGTTGACCATTCAAAGTCATCATGCTCAATTGACACCGTATCATCAACGAGAACAATCGAGTATGGACAAGGAATGGAGCAACCGTGAGACATCATATCATCGCCTAATGGCTCGTCCAATGTCGTTATACTCGATGGCCACCGTATCACCGGCTAGAACCAATGAAGTATAGAAAAGGCGAGTCCAAACAATCGGGTCAAACTGTGACGTCGAAGAGAAGAGGTCTTACAGGTTGCCCAATCAAAGTCATCATGCTCGATTGACACCGTATCACCAGCGAGAACAATCAAGTATGATCAAGGAATGGAGCAACCGAGAGACATCATATCATCGTCTAATGGCTCGGCCAATGTCGTTATACTCGATAGCCACCGTATCACCGGCTAGAACCAACGAAGTATAGACAAGGCAAGTCCATACAATCGGGTCAAACTGTGACGTCGATGAGATAGGGTCTTACAGGTTGCCCATTCGAAGTCATGATGCTCGATTGACACGGTATCACCAGCGAGAACAATCGAGTATGGACAAGGAATGGAGCAGACATGAGACATCATATCATCATCTAATGGCTCGTCCAATGTCGTTATACTCGATGGCCACCGTATCACCGGCTAGAACCAACGAAGTATAGACAAGGCGAGTCCAAACAATCAGGCCAAACTCTGACGACGATCAGAACGGGTTGACCATTCAAAGTCATCATGCTCAATTGACACCGTATCATTAACGAGAACAATCGAGTATGGAAGGAATGGAGCAACCGTGAGACATCATATCATCGCCGAATGGCTCGTCCAATGTCGTTATACTCGATGGCCACCGTATCACCGGCTAGAACCAATGAAGTATAGAAAAGGCGAGTCCAAACAATCGGGTCAAACTGTGACGTCGATGAGAAGAGGTCTTACAGGTTGCCCATTCAAAGTCAACATGCTCGATTGACACCGTATCACCAGCGAGAACAATCAAGTATGATCAAGGAATGGAGCAACCGTGAGACATCATATCATCGTCTAATGGCTCGTCCAATGTCGTTATACTCGATGGCCACCGTATCACCGGCTAGAACCAACGAAGTATAGACACGGCAAGTCCATACAATCGAGCCAAACTGTGACGTCGATGAGATAAGGTCTTACACGTTGCCCATTCGAAGTCATCATGCTCGATTGACACCGTATCACCATCGAGAACAATCGAGTATGGATAAGGAATGGAGCAGACGTGAGACATCATATCATCGTCTAATGGCTCGTCCAATGTCGTTATACTCGATGGCAACCGTATCACCGGCTAGAACCAACGAAGTATAGACAAGGCGAGTCCAAACAATCAGGCCAAACTCTGACGTCGATCAGAACAGGTTGACCATTCAAAGTCATCATGCTCAATTGACACCGTATCATCAACGAGAACAATCGAGTATGGACAAGGAATGGAGCAACCGTGAGACATCATATCATCGCCGAATGGCTCGTCCAATGTCGTTATACTCGATGGCCACCGTATCACCGGCTAGAACCAATAAAGTATAGAAAAGACGAGTCCAAACAATCGGGTCAAACTGTGACGTCGATGAGAAGAGGTCTTACAGGTTGCCCATTCAAAGTCATCATGCTCGATTGACACCGTATCACCAGCGAGAACAATCGAGTATGGATAAGGAATGGAGCAGACGTGAGACATCATATCATCGTCTAATGGCTCGTCCAATGTCGTTATACTCGATGGCAACCGTATCACCGGCTAGAACCAACGAAGTATAGACACGGCAAGTCCATACAATCGAGCCAAACTGTGACGTCGATGAGATAAGGTCTTACAGGTTGCCCATTCAAAGTCATCATGCTCGATTGACACCGTATCACCAGCGAGAACAATCGAGTATGGATAAGAAATGGAGCAGACGTGAGACATCATATCATCATCTAATGGCTCGTCCAATGTCGTTATACTCGATGGCCACCGTATCACCGGCTAGAACCAACGAAGTATAGACAAGACGAGTCCAAACAATCAGGCCAAACTCTGACGACGATCAGAACGGGTTGACCATTCAAAGTCATCATGCTCAATTGACACCGTATCATCAACGAGAACAATCGAGTATGGACAAGGAATGGAGCAACCGTGAGACATCATGTCATCGCCTAATGGCTCGTCCAATGTCGTTATACTCGATGGCCACCGTATCACCGGCTAGAACCAATGAAGTATAGAAAAGGCGAGTCCAAACAATCGGGTCAAACTGTGACGTCGAAGAGAAGAGGTCTTACAGGTTGCCCAATCAAAGTCATCATGCTCGATTGACACCGTATCACCAGCGAGAACAATCAAGTATGATCAAGGAATGGAGCAACCGAGAGACATCATATCATCGTCTAATGGCTCGGCCAATGTCGTTATACTCGATAGCCACCGTATCACCGGCTAGAACCAACGAAGTATAGACAAGGCAAGTCCATACAATCGGGTCAAACTGTGACGTCGATGAGATAGGGTCTTACAGGTTGCCCATTCGAAGTCATGATGCTCGATTGACACGGTATCACCAGCGAGAACAATCGAGTATGGACAAGGAATGGAGCAGACATGAGACATTATATCATCATCTAATGGCTCGTCCAATGTCGTTATACTCGATGGCCACCGTATCACCGGCTAGAACCAACGAAGTATAGACAAGGCGAGTCCAAACAATCAGGCCAAACTCTGACGACGATCAGAACGGGTTGACCATTCAAAGTCATCATGCTCAATTGACACCGTATCATCAACGAGAACAATCGAGTATGGACAAGGAATGGAGCAACCGTGAGACATCATATCATCGCCTAATGGCTCGTCCAATGTCGTTATACTCGATGGCCACCGTATCACCGGCTAGAACCAATGAAGTATAGAAAAGGCGAGTCCAAACAATCGGGTCAAACTATGACGTCGATGAGAAGAGGTCTTACAGGTTGCCCAATCAAAGTCATCATGCTCGATTGACACCGTATCACCAGCGAGAACAATCAAGTATGATCAAGGAATGGAGCAACCGAGAGACATCATATCATCGTCTAATGGCTCGGCCAATGTCGTTATACTCGATAGCCACCGTATCACCGGCTAGAACCAACGAAGTATAGACAAGGCAAGTCCATACAATCGGGTCAAACTGTGACGTCGATGAGATAGGGTCTTACAGGTTGCCCATTCGAAGTCATGATGCTCGATTGACACGGTATCACCAGCGAGAACAATCGAGTATGGACAAGGAATGGAGCAGACATGAGACATTATATCATCATCTAATGGCTCGTCCAATGTCGTTATACTCGATGGCCACCGTATCACCGGCTAGAACCAACGAAGTATAGACAAGGCGAGTCCAAACAATCAGGCCAAACTCTGACGACGATCAGAACGGGTTGACCATTCAAAGTCATCATGCTCAATTGACACCGTATCATCAACGAGAACAATCGAGTATGGACAAGGAATGGAGCAACCGTGAGACATCATATCATCGCCTAATGGCTCGTCCAATGTCGTTATACTCGATGGCCACCGTATCACCGGCTAGAACCAATGAAGTATAGAAAAGGCGAGTCCAAACAATCGGGTCAAACTGTGACGTCGAAGAGAAGAGGTCTTACAGGTTGCCCAATCAAAGTCATCATGCTCGATTGACACCGTATCACCAGCGAGAACAATCAAGTATGATCAAGGAATGGAGCAACCGAGAGACATCATATCATCGTCTAATGGCTCGGCCAATGTCGTTATACTCGATAGCCACCGTATCACCGGCTAGAACCAACGAAGTATAGACAAGGCAAGTCCATACAATCGGGTCAAACTATGACGTCGATGAGATAGGGTCTTACAGGTTGCCCATTCAAAGTCATGATGCTCGATTGACACGGTATCACCAGCGAGAACAATCGAGTATGGACAAGGAACGGAGCAGACATGAGACATCATATCATCATCTAATGGCTCGTCCAATGTCGTTATACTCGATGGCCACCGTATCACCGGCTAGAACCAACGAAGTATAGACAAGACGAGTCCAAACAATCAGGCCAAACTCTGACGACGATCAGAACGGGTTGACCATTCAAAGTCATCATGCTCAATTGACACCGTATCATCAACGAGAACAATCGAGTATGGACAAGGAATGGAGCAACCGTGAGACATCATATCATCGCCTAATGGCTCGTCCAATGTCGTTATACTCGATGGCCACCGTATCACCGGCTAGAACCAATGAAGTATAGAAAAGGCGAGTCCAAACAATCGGGTCAAACTGTGACGTCGAAGAGAAGAGGTCTTACAGGTTGCCCAATCAAAGTCATCATGCTCGATTGACACCGTATCACCAGCGAGAACAATCAAGTATGATCAAGGAATGGAGCAACCGTGAGACATCATATCATCGTCTAATGGCTCGT
The DNA here is from genome assembly GCA_030378355.1 of Eleusine indica. Classification (NCBI taxonomy): domain Eukaryota; kingdom Viridiplantae; phylum Streptophyta; class Magnoliopsida; order Poales; family Poaceae; genus Eleusine; species Eleusine indica. Next base: position 83,102 of record JARKIM010000034.1, read on the forward strand.
CCAATGTCGTTATACTCGATGGCCACCGTATCACCGGCTATAACCAACGAAGTATAGACACGGCAAGTCCATACAATCGAGCCAAACTGTGACGTCGATGAGATAAGGTCTTACACGTTGCCCATTCGAAGTCATCATGCTCGATTGACACCGTATCACCATCGAGAACAATCGAGTATGGATAAGAAATGGAGCAGACGTGAGACATCATATCATCGTCTAATGGCTCGTCCAATGTCGTTATACTCGATGGCAACCGTATCACCGGCTAGAACCAACGAAGTATAGACAAGGCGAGTCCAAACAATCAGGCAAAACTCTGACGTCGATCAGAACGGGTTGACCATTCAAAGTCATCATGCTCAATTGACACCGTATCATCAACGAGAACAATCGAATATGGACAAGGAATGGAGCAACCGTGAGACATCATATCATCGCCGAATGGCTCGTCCAATGTCGTTATACTCGATGGCCACCGTATCACCGGCTAGAACCAATAAAGTATAGAAAAGACGAGTCCAAACAATCGGGTCAAACTGTGACGTCGATGAGAAGAGGTCTTACAGGTTGCCCATTCAAAGTCATCATGCTCGATTGACACCGTATCACCAGCGAGAACAATCGAGTATGGATAAGGAATGGAGCAGACGTGAGACATCATATCATCGTCTAATGGCTCGTCCAATGTCGTTATGCTCGATGGCAACCGTATCACCGGCTAGAACCAACGAAGTATAGACAAGGCGAGTCCAAACAATCAGGCCAAACTCTGACGACGATTAGAACGGGTTGACCATTCAAAGTCATCATGCTCAATTGACACCGTATCATCAACGAGAACAATCGAGTATGGACAAGGAATGGAGCAACCGTGAGACATCATATCATCGCCTAATGGCTCGTCCAATGTCGCTATACTCGATGGCCACCGTATCACCGGCTAGAACCAATGAAGTATAGAAAAGACGAGTCCAAACAATCGGGTCAAACTGTGACGTCGATGAGAAGAGGTCTTACAGGTTGCCCATTCAAAGTCATCATGCTCGATTGACACCGTATCACCAGCGAGAACAATCAAGTATGATCATGGAATGGAGCAACCGTGAGACATCATATCATCGTCTAATGGCTCGTCCAATGTCGTTATACTCGATGGCCACCGTAACACCGGCTAGAACCAACGAAGTATAGACACGACAAGTCCATACAATCGAGCCAAACTGTGACGTCGATGAGATAAGGTCTTACAGGTTGCCCATTCAAAGTCATCATGCTCGATTGACACCGTATCACAAGCGAGAACAATCGAGTATGGATAAGAAATGGAGCAGACGTGAGACATCATATCATCATCTAATGGCTCGTCCAATGTCGTTATACTCGATGGCCACCGTATCACCGGCTAGAACCAACGAAGTATAGACAAGACGAGTCCAAACAATCAGGCCAAACTCTGACGACGATCAGAACGGGTTGACCATTCAAAGTCATCATGCTCAATTGACACCGTATCATCAACGAGAACAATCGAGTATGGACAAGGAATGGAGCAACCGTGAGACATCATATCATCGCCGAATGGCTCGTCCAATGTCGTTATACTCGATGGCCACCGTATCACCGGCTAGAACCAACGAAGTATAGAAAAGGCGAGTCCAAACAGTCGGGTCAAACTGTGACGTCGATGAGATGAGGTCTTAGAGGTTGCCCATTCAAAGTCATCATGCTCGATTGACACCGTATCACCAGCAAGAACAATCAAGTATGATCAAAGAATGGAGCAACCAGGAGACATCATATCATCGTCTAATGGCTCGTCCAATGTCGTTATACTCGATAGCCACCGTATCACCGGCTAGAACCAACGAAGTATAGACAAGGCAAGTCCATACAATCGGACCAAACTGTGACGTTGATGAGATGAGGTGTTACAGGTTGCCCATTCAAAGTCATCATCCTCGATTGATACCGTATCACCAGCGAGAACAATCGAGTATGGACAAGGAATGAAGCAACCATGAGACAACATATCATCGCCTAATGGCTCGTCCAATATCGTTATACTCGATGACCACCGTATCACCGGCTAGAACCAACAAAGTATAGATAAGGCAAGTCCATATAATAACGTCAAACTGTGACGTCGATGAGATGAGGTCTTACGGGTTGCCCCTTCAAAGTCATCAAGCTCGATTAACACCGTATCACCAGCGAGAACAATCGAGTATGGACAAGGAATGAAGCAACCATGAGATATCATATCATCGCCTAATGGCTCGTCCAATGTCGTTATACTCGATGGCCACCGTAGCACCGGCTAGAACCAACGAAGTATAGACAAGCCAAGTCCATACAATCGAGCCAAACTATATCTCAATATAGTTAGCATATCTACAATAAACATGATAAACCATGATTTAACCCTACTTTCAATTTGACATCAAACTATAGTGACATTCACATGATCTTTTTAATTAAACTAATATACTTCAGTGCAAAGAAAGTTCGAGGTGAAATTAAATAATTTTCATTAGAATTCTAGTAAGCATATAAGAGAAGCATTCAGGTATTGTTCATGAAAGATCAGGGTACTCACCACAAAAAGAAAGCAACTCAGATGAGACACTTCTTAGAAATCTTTCAAATCACTTATGACAATGACATCACTGCTAACATCAAAACAAAGAAAAGCCTTAGTTCGAAAAGACTCGATTTTCTCTAGGAAGAAAATAAAGAAATAACATGATAGTGGAAAATCCCTAACTCTATTTCCTTTAGGGTACTCACCACATAGAGTAAGCAACCAGATGACCCTTTTCTTGAAAACCTTTGAGACCACTTTTGACAATACCATAGTTCTCGTCACTAGTAATATCTGAACAAAAAGAAAATGCAACTTAGCGGACAATACCTAACTAGATATTTTCTTAAATTCTAAACACTCAATTTTCTTTCAAAAAAAGTTAAAAGAAATAAATCCAATAGCGGACAATACCTAGCTAGATGAAATAAAGTACTATTATACCATCAATACACATCTATCCTGCAAAGAGTAAACACTACATAATCACAACAGACTAACCAAAAACATGCATAGGCTAGTTAATATTTGCATCATATTGTATGCCAATTAGCTAGCACCCTTATCTCAATATTACTGTAACAAACAACAAGGCAGCACAGGAACGATTCCATCTATCCATCTAATGGTCTATTGTAATTAGGATACGACACAATGAATTAGGTGTTTAGAGAACATGTTCGTATTATACTTGTCAAATCAATTGTCTAGAGAGATTTAGCTTTTTCCAGAATATGGTACCACACATCAAACTCACACGCTTCATAACATGATAACTTTCTCCTTTAAACATGGTATCTAGCTGGAAATCAAAGATATACTCTGAAAATGATAGGAGCACAAGAAAATTATGCTTACCTATACCTTGGAAGGAATGACAATAAGAACAGGGAAAAAATAAGATATGATCTTTAAGTGTCTCCATATCAAAAATTATCTGCATTGATACCTAAAAACAAATCATGATAGAATTATAAACTTATGATTATAAAAATATTATACATTCTCATATTATGTTTAAATCAATAAAAAAAACTCCAAAACATACCATGATGAATGCAAAGCTACAGCTTCAATAGCAAACCAGAAATGAGTGAATCCCAACTAAGTGAAACTAGAAGAGACAGAGAGGTACTTACCATCTAGGATGTTGTAACCTAGAAAAGAAATTGTCTTGTTCACAAAATATCGTGCAAAGCCGGCACAAGTGTTGTCAAGTCCAGCCCCCTTTGTATCTTGAATCACTTCTAGGAGACAGAAAGGTCCTCGCAGGCTGCACTAGTCACACAAAGAGTATAAGATGTGTTATGTTTGTGGCGCCTAACTTTGCGACGGCTACGTTCAGAAAAGCATGGTGTGCCATAAAAACTATGTCAAATGAAATTGACACTAGTGTGGAAATGTTTGGTAGAAAATGCATTTATGACCTGTAGGACACTAAGGGAAGTTGAGCCACAATCATGGCACTAAACAAAAAGCATGGAAACCAGCGATGTTCGGGGTAATATTGTGTAGTTGTTTGCCCAATGTTGGTCTCTATCTTCTACAGATTCTGCTGTAAAGGTCCAGCAAGGTCCAGCATCCGTGCATTGTCACCATGGATATGAAGTAAGCCTGAAAGGAACAATAAACCCTACTTACTATTAAACAAATGATAATGAAGTAATGGACTATGTGTCGACTAAACTGTCCTGCATTTATGCCCAACTTACGCCAGATAACATGCAGCTATGTTCAAGTTCAATAGGCTTTATTAAAAGGGTCTGTTATTACATTGCGACTTCTCAGTTGAAATGTTACATGGATTTAGTGTTTCCAAATTATTATCCCAACTCCATGCCGAAGTTTTACATAACAAACAAAAGAAGGATCTCTTTAGCAACTTCAGTTTAAAAAAGCTAACCGAAGGGATTACCTTGTTCTGTCTGACCGATGACCACATTAGCTGATTTACTAGGTGTAGCTATGCTGAACGTGTGGTCTTTATGTTGCCCATCATATGTGTTAGTATTTTCCATAATCTCCTTCAGGAATGCATCAGAATCAAAGTACTCTTTAAAAATCATGGACCGCTTGCTTGAATTTTCTGAAGTTGATGTTGAGTCCTCTGAGTTTAGGTCATTGAGCTCTATGTAGTCACAGATATCAATATTATCATGGGCAGCAATATCATCTGCAGCACTCTCAGTTTTTTGCTCATGCTGCCCTTTGCAAGAAAGCAGGTCATTCATCTCTATGTAGTCCCCCATAGCAATAGCATCATCGCCATCAGTATCATCTGCAGCACTTTTTTGCTCATGCTGTCCTACGCTAGAACAAGTATCCTGCTCGTTTGCAGATATAGTGTGCTGCATATAGATTGAAGATTCATGAAGATTATAAGTACAACTTCCATGCCTTGTCACAACATCAATGTTTATAATGCAAGACAAGCTAGTGGCAGTGGGAATCAAGCAGATGCAAGCATTTTCTGAAAAATAACATGCTATTGAATGATCCCCAAATGACTCCAGCCATCTAAAAGGACAAATCATATGAATTACAATAAATGACTGGATCGGCATATCAGGCATATGGGGTCCTATTTCGTCAGTTAAAAAATTGGAGGCAGCATAGGTTTCAGTGATTTCATAATTAAAATTGGCACTAATATGTTAGTGTTGGACTGATAGCATTTCTCAATATATTAATGAGCAAATGAAAGAGAGAAAATACGCCTGCCTTTTGCTCTTCTATTTTGGCAAGATATTGGAGGTATGATTCCAAGCTATCATTAGGTGCATTTACATTCAGAGAATTCTATCCGCTTTCAGCACTTTTGTCACTCTGCAGGAATTCTTTGCACAAAGACTTGTAATCCTGTCAGAAATGCCAAAAATCAATCGTCAATTCTGGAGAATCTTACAGGCTCTGTTAGAAATGATCAGGAGGAAACCTGGGCTACCTGTGGCAGATTAGCTTCATCATTCTGTTCTACTTGATATTCATGCATCATCCACCCAGTTCTCGTACCACAAAGTTCATGACCTTCATAAAACTCCAAAATAATTTTGACACACATGGTAACTGTACTTGTTGGTATTCTTGAAGAGGCCACAGGTTTCCAGTATCCATTTTTTGCTTTTCTGATACCATTTTCAGCACTACCATAGGGCTTTTGATCATCCGACCATTTCAAGTGCCATACAGAACCTACAAGATGAGTAATCTGTCAGGTAATTTCTTAGAAATGCAATAGCAAAAAATCAACCAAAAGAAAACAGTCATCAGTTTGATTGTAGTGTCATCTTGAATGTAGGCTACAATGGCAAGACATCTGGCAATACTTTGGAATTATTCTTTGTGAAATAGGGAAAGTTACTCATTCTATGAATAATTAGCAGAAAATGCTTTCCTGCAAGCTAATTGATATTTTTACCGAATAAGAGAATGTGAAAAACTAAATCTTATTACTGTACTGTGCATCAAAGTTTCACTAGTGTGTTACAGTGTGGGACTGGCTATGCCCCACGCAGTACAGACTTGCAACAGAAATTAGGTTGCACATTTAAATATATTAACAGAATTCAAAAGATTAACATGTGCTATGGTTCCATGGAACAGTTGCTTGTGGTTTATTAAATCACGATGTACATGCCCTTAGAAAGTTGACTGTAGTGGTGGCATAAATTGATCACACCATTAGGACGACATAAATTGATAGGATTAAAACCAGGCTGGTGTTAACACCAGAAATATGTGGTTACAATTACAAACCTACAAACTCAGAATTTGAATACAATCTATAGCATTTCGAATATTTATCGCAACAGTTCGAAAATTCAAGCCAAGCAAGTCATACACATTAATCAGTCGTTTTGCTTAAATAAGAGGATGGTAATTACACTCTCCCAGCAGGGGCAGTAGGTGTAACTTGAAAAGAAACAGATAAAAGTTTCAATAAATGCAAAAAGTTGATCTCATGTAACATTCACCAGTAATGTATTAAAATCTTCAACAATCAACTGTGCATTAATGATTCATGATTTTATTCTGTTTTCAAAGAATAAAAATCTGTTCACAAGGTTTACAGCGATTCCTTTTGTGTGCTATTTCACACACCAGCGATTGATAACAAATTAAAATCCTTGCTCAATTAGTTTTAGATGTACTATTAGCATACTTGTAATTATACAACATTTCCTAAATGTATAGCTCAAAATGGAAAACAAACCACATGTTCAGAACAGTATTTAAGTCCCATGACAATTGGATTACGGAAATTATGCCATAAATACATCATAACATTTGCATTTTCCAAAAAATGCAGTAACAGCAACAGAAACAAAGCAATTTTTGTCTTGAGCGCAGACTGAATACTAACCAGTAAAGCACCGTGGATCAAGCACAGAACAATCCACACCCGCAAGAACGTCCAGTGGAAGGGGGTCCTCGGCTTTCCTCTGCCAAGAATCTCACAAGCTCCTCATCACTCTAGGAATCTCTGATACTGATGTCAAGTGCTGCCAGCTTCTGGCAAGGCCCGTGAATTAGGGGCAACATGATTGTCCTGGAACAAAATACACAGCATTTTAAGAGCATAAAGACCCACAATACAATATTCCAGTAATAAGAAGTACAATTACTGCACATTTCCCTCCACATTTGGGGCGCTGTGCATACATAGATTCTATTTCACGATTAACAGATTAGACAGAGATCACATTCGTTATTAGCAAGGTTATTTACTGCCTAGGTAGGTATTCTTAAGTTGACAAAAGAGGCATACACAGCTTGTACTTTTGACAAATTAACTTTGGAATCGTTGCAATTCTGCATCTATTCAGCTTATAAAAGACTAAGCAAATCAAAATAATATAAAAGAGTTGTGGGAGACTCAAGCTGCACAACACTGTCAAAGGCAAGATGTAGAGAAAGAGGATGCATTGCTCAAAAGCAAGTTGTGAGCAGAAAAACTCACAAGTCATACCTCTGCCAGAACTTTATTGATTTTGTTCAACTTCTGCAAAGACTATCACTGACTGATGGTGTTCCTGAAAAAATGTCATAGTCAAAATGAGTGAACAGTAGAAAAGAAAGAAAATAATGGTAATCACTAATCAGTTCAATTACATATACACCATAAGGATAGCTTTCATGAATTTGTAAATAGATAATACAACAGCAGGTTCTCGTATACCTAGCTAAGGACAACATATCTGGATGCTTTCACAATTGACTATAGTCCATCCATCCATTGGCCCAGGTGGCAAATCCTTTACAGACTCCTAAAGCTTTACAAACATATATAGTTTACAGGGATCGAAGGTTACAAAGTGATGCATTCTCTTCTTTGACCTACTGACATGGCACTATTATCTCAGATTACTATTATCTCAGATTACCTCCTATGTGTCCGGATTTCTAGAACATCAAAACTTGTTGATCCATACCAGATCCTATGCATAAGAAAAAATCAGTTAAATGTTGAGGTGATAAAGAGCAGAGTGAACATTCTATCAACAACTAATGCATTAATAATATACTACATCTGAACAGATCAACACTTGTAACAAAGGAGTTCATTTTTATGCAATTAAACTAAACTGCAGCATGGCTAAAATGGTAAAAGGTTTCTGAATGGATCACACTCGAAACAAAACAAGGAATTCATTTTATTTCAAGGTTTTTGGTCATTTGTACTTATCAAGGTCTATCTGACATGGGGCAGTGCAAGAGAAAGGCAAGCGCAATGTGTTGTGCAAAGTAATCAATGAAATACCAATGCTAAGGTAGTTGATTCAACAATGAGGCATATAAATTAACTAACACCTGGGAACCTCAGACGCTCAGCTTTGGACATACGCAAGAGCTAAAAGTCAGGGAATTAGGTCTAGGTAGGTTGTTTATTTTTGAATAAGTAACCTAGTTTTGTTTCTGGTCTAGCTTCCTTTCTTGTTTGTGTATTGACAGAACATCTCTCATGTATTACCCCCTCTTGCCTTGGTCCTAGCTTGAGGGGGCTTGTATGGACTTTTCTCTCTTCCCTATAATACAAAGATGTGCAGCTCTCATGCGTATTCGAGAAAGAAAAAACACCTGGGCAACCAAGAAAATATAAAATCATCAAATTGTCAGAAAAGAAATAGCTGGGTCAGGCACGAAATACAGAGCAAAGGAATAGGGCTGGCGGCCTTGGGTGCCATGGTTGCATTACATTTCAAGTTAAAATACAAATTATCTGTACTTCTGCATAACAGCATGAAACAAGAAAGAAATGCAAAAAAGAGTCATAGGGGACTGAATTTCAGAAGAAAATTATCTGTACTTTTATATAATTCATACTGAAAGAAACTACTACTTAATAGCCACTATAACAACACAACAAGTAACAAGTGAGGTATAGATGCCATGGAGAAGGAAAACGTACTGCCCCATTGACGATTATTACAAACTGCCCTAAGTTCACTCCTTGCTTTGCATACACACCATGTAACCTGCAAATTTGACAAAAAGCTTGTCTGAGTAACAATACAGAGTCGACATCTTGTGAAAGCATTTATTTATTCACATAATATAATGCAACAAAAGAGCAGACAGCAACGTACTATATGCTCTAGATTTAAACAAGCCCCTCTGGCTACTATGGCAAGGCCTCTAGCTTGTATAGATGAACATATGATTGGTTCAAAGCACAAAAGGGCGTTTTTCTAGGCACTGATTGTGACAAATGATAAACTGATGCGGTTATTAAACCGATGATAAACCTGAATAGATGATTATAAAACTAAGCCAGATGCCAGGACAAATGCTTGAGCAGAAGCAAATCAATCTAACAGGGAGCTTGATTTAATCGAAGGAACCAATCTTTACAATTGCTCGGTAGACAATTAGGAGGCAAACTTGAATCTTCATTCTTGAATGAGAACAGAACTTGGCAGTGCCATTTCAGGTCAAACTGATGCGGTTATTAAACCGATGATAAACCTGAATAGATGATTATAAAACTAAGCCAGATGCCAGGACAAATGCTTGAGCAGAAGCAAATCAATCTAACAGGGAGCTTGATTTAATCGAAGGAACCAATCTTTACAATTGCTCGGTAGACAATTAGGAGGCAAACTTGAATCTTCATTCTTGAATGAGAACAGAACTTGGCAGTGCCATTTCAGGTCGTGGCTGTTCTCAATGAATTTGTAGCTCCACGCAACCAGTGCGAGCAAAGGCCACATGCTTGAGAAGATCAAGCTGAGCCAGGTTACAGATGGATGATGTAAAGGGTCGCTGGTGTGGGTGAACAGGTCGTAGATGGCCAGGTTGATGCCCCGCGCCACGCAGACATTGAGCTTCACTATGTAAAAAAAAAAATGGGCTTTAGAGACTCTGCTCAAGTCTTATTGGAGACTCTGAATTTTAGAGTCTGCAAATATGTCTCTGTAGAGATGGATCATTGCAGACACAGATTATCGCGTCTGCAATGACTCATGTATTGCAGACTTTTTTTGCTAGTCACGAGTCTCTAATGAGAGTCATTGGAGACTCTGTTTGGCAAAACGAGTCTGCAATGAATGGTCATTGCAAACACTGGTTGCCAAAACGAGTCTGCGATGACCATTCATTGCAGACTCTGTTTCGCCAACCAGAGTCTGCAATGATAAATTTAGAAAACAAAAAAAATACACATGTTTTAACCATTATACATGGTATAAATATATGAGCTTTATCTATTACATACATTACACCATCTTATCATTTGAAGTGATCAGATCAACTAATCTCTAACTGACAACACCTAGCATGTACAAGTCTAATCTGTCAAAACCAAGACTGTCCTAGCTGGAGCAAGGTGATGAAGATATCAGGCAAGCAGCTGCCAAAACCAAGAAAAGCTATAATATTGAGTGAGCTAAATGAAATAGACAGCAAGTACTAGTTTGTGACAGAGAATCTGTAATTCAAAAATCACTGCTATGTTTTTAAGGCGGTAAGGCGAGGCGAGGCGCTCTGCACCCTTCCAGTCACCTAGGCGACGCTAGGCAATGATAAGGCGAACCACGGCGGCGCCTTACCAGCCTTAAGAAATAGAAAAATAGAAGGCAGGCAGGGGAAATAGAAAAGAAAAAGGGAAAAGAAAAGGAGAAAAAGGCAAATAATAGAGAGGACGCTTGGCCCAGCCCACTAACAAGCCCATTATTGCTTCCTCTCACACCGTATAACCCTATGCAGCTAAATCAAACACGCTGCAGCGTTCCTCCATTCTCCCCCGCCGCCGCAACTCCTTCCCACGCCGCAACGCTCCTCTCCTGCCACTGCCGTAGCTCCATCCCAGCCCGCAGCGCTCCTCCCCCACCGTAGCTCCTTCCCCTCCCCTCGCTCCTCCCCTGTTGCCGCTCCTTCCCTCTCCTTTGCTGTCGCTCCTCCCCTCTTCTTCTCTCCACTGCACCGCCAGCTCACCGGCGCTGCTCCTCCCTTCCAGATCGACGGCCGCCTAAGCCATCCCGCACAAGCTAGCAACGCGGAAGCCGACTGGGACGACTGTGGCGACAGATTTCTGGCCTCGCCGACTACTCCCACCCTTTCCTCCTCTCTTCTACCCTCGCCTTGGCTGAATCCTAGTAAGGCGATGAGGACGCCCTGAAATTTTTAGCGCCTGGTCGCCTAGGCGACGCCTTAAAATCAGAGGATCACTGCAGCCAAGCACAAGTCACTTGAGAGAAACACTGCTGTTGATTTGTAAATCAACAAACCTGAGAGCCTATGGTCTGCATCTGTCCAGCTGCTACCAAAAGCTGGTTCTGTTTTGATTGAGCCGATGAGCACTCAATGTTGTTGCTGCTAGAAGCTGAAGCAAAGGACAAATGCTTTCCACTTCCACATGAATCTTCAGGTCCTAAAATTAGACAGTAAAAGCATGATGTACTGAAGAAATCAACCAACCAGTAAGCATTCAAGCGTAAGCATTCAAGCTTTCATGCCTATCCTAGAGAAAAACTAAAACAAACTAGGAATGGAAATTAGGCTCTACCAGTAACTTGTGATTATATGACACATCTAAAAAAAAGACTTATACACCCCCAAACTAGGAATGCAAAAGAATTCATGAAACAAAAAAGAAAGAGAAACAATATGCATGTATTGGCTCCTCACAGCTATGTTGAGAATAGAGTAATAAACAATGGTCCCATTATAGAGGAAGTACTTGAAAAAAAAAATCCTAGTTCATGTATTACATAAGAAATCACAAGCTCAAATTGGTTAGCATGTTGTTCGCATCAGCATCAGAATGCAGAACCAAAAAACTTCACCAAACAAGCACTCACACTGCATACAATGGCACCAACCAGGCCCTCCATGACGCTGACCCTGGCCTTGGTCTCCATATAAGGTTATACTCTCCTGCAGGATATGAACACAACCACAGGGGCAGTGAATATAAGAATATGATGAGCAGTGACATGCAGTCTACCCATTTCCAACTATATGCATTAAGGACAGAATTTTAGACATGGATACTTTTATTATTTGGTTGTACACAACAAACAAATTTACAGAGTCCTACAATCCAGCCCCTAAAGAAATGTGCAGACATCATTTATGTTCTTATACCATTAAGATGTCATTGCAAATAAAGAACACAAAGATATGTAGTGGCAGTGGCAACTAGGTACGTGTACCAGTTAAATCCAAACTAATATAATATAAAAATAAAGAGGACAGGCACAAGCTAGCAGAATGTCATTGACGTGCAGGTGGTCCGGTATACAGTTCAAATAGATGAGCAAATGAGGACCGGGTATTGTAACACAAAACTGCTTTACTAGGGGATCACTGTGCATAATACTCATAAGGAACAAAGATGGTATTTCAACTTGGTATTCAGTGAAACCATGAGCAAATACGAATATACTGAACTTTTTAATCAAATACTATGAAAAAAAAATGTTTGCATACCAATAGAATCAATCTCATCTGTCGATTGAGCATCTTAGAAACAGTCTTCAGCTGCATATCTGAACCAAATCAATCTCATCTTTTTTCAGGATAAGATTTTGATGGTTATCTGCAGAATCATTCAGCTCATACAAATGCACAAGAAAAAAAATTAGATAGATGCAACAAGCAAGCAAGCAAAAGAGATTATAGTATTTGAGTGTATATACTTGGTCATGCGAAAATTATACCAGCATATATACTTGGTTAATGATAACGTACGCATATGTGGATGTCAAAGATAAAATAAGAGTTGTGGATAGTACATCAATTTGCATGAGATAATAATAAGAGCATAAAAGCTGATAAAGATAAAATTAGAGATGCTATATAGTACATCAATTTGCATGAGCAATGTTCATGTAAAATGATTTTTTTCTTTTTTTTACCTATATACAACACTACATTATAATCAAGCAATCACCTGAATAGCAACACTACTGAGAACAATCAATCAGTGCAAGTAGCTTCGGTTATAAGTTTTCCTTTCAAAATATAATAAGCATGCTATAATTAATGTGATTATAATATCATCTGGGAACTAGCAGAAGCAATATCTCAGTAATAATATTATTTCGGAACTAGTAGAAGCAGGTATCTGAGTAGTACATCTCATTTGTAGCAGGAAATTATTCACTCCAAGTCATAAACTCCAAGGTTTTTAGTAATTGTGATAACCAAAAACTTTGGTTTTCTAAATTTCACTCTATCTACTGGTACTGCCATGCCAAAGAAAATGAATGTTTTTGTAGTTTACATCATGCAACAGACTACTTGATGTGAAAATTACAAAACAGTTTCGTCCAAGAAGCTCAACTATCCAACACATCACACTTAACATATATATATAAGAGGCGCACTACTACAATAAAGACCTACAATATCGGTCAATTTGGGCCTGCAATATCGGAACCAAAATTCATGCACGCATAACTAATATAAGCCAGAGATACAGAGAAAAGAGTAAAGAAGGGGAGAGAAGAGATGCCTCTGTACCTGTGAGCCAACGTGAAGGAAGGGCAGAGATCAGAGGCCATGGAGCAGCAGGAGCCTTGAAACAGCAGCATCGAAGGAGCGGGGCGTCCGGATGGATTGCAAATAAGAAACCTGCACAACCACTGAAGCTTTACATTTCACTTCAGTACTCATATGAAAACTGAACTCTGTCATAATCAGATCATAATACTTTAATTTAATTTTGCAAGTGTCACCAGTGAAAACATGACAATCTCTGAAGATAATTTTCAGCTCAGAAGAATGGCACAACCAATCATGTTATATCACATAAGAATGTCACAACCAAGCATGATAAATCTGAATAATTGCTAATTTAGCAGACAATCTCTAAAGCTAAATTTCATTTCAAAAGTAATTTCAAAAGGGCACACTAATTCCATTTACAACTATAGACCAAGTAGATCAAAAAAATTGACTTTGCTTATATTATTATACAAGGGATAATGACAGGTACACGTGTTCAGAAGTAGTGGGCATGTTAATTTACCTTTGTTTTCTTAAACAAATCAGATCACACAGATCCTAACCCACAACTACAATAGTGTAGCCACTGAGGAAATCGGAAAGAAATACTGCCCAAAACGAACAAATTGTCTACAGATCCGTATTATTTAGTACAAAGCAAGAACTGACTTGTGATACTCCTGTGAGACGATGCAGACGTAGAAGGAAGTGAGGGAGAGGAAGCCCCTCTCGAGGGGTCCACGCGAGGTCGTCGGTGAGAGGAGAGGGAGCCGCGCGTTCGGGGTCGCGGCCGTCGAGGATCCCACCGAGGACCACGGCCACGATGTCATCGGTGAGGGGAGAGGTCGTCGGGGAGGCGCGCGGGGAGGCCGGAGGCGAGGTCACCCGGGAGGCGCGCGGGGAGGCCGGAGACGAGGTCGATGGGGAGCCCGTCCGCCCTCGCGCCGCCGCCGAGCTCGCAGAGAGGGGCCGCCCCGGGCCCGCCGTGCCGCCGCCGCTCCGCTCGCGCCTCTCGCCGACCACCTCGCCCCCGCTGCTATGGACGGCTCGCCGAGGCCGCCGGAGCCCGCACCGCCTCGGCACTCACCCAGAGCAGGGCGAGCTCGGCCCGCCGCCAAGTGGCCCCAATCAGGCGGCTCACGGAGCCCTGACGCGGTGGAGAGCTCGCCGCCGTGCTCGAGCCTGCCCGCCCGCCCGCGCCCGTCGACGCTAGCACCTAGCGCAGCTGCCCCAGCGCCACCCGCGCCCAGCCTCGCCTGCCCTCGGCGCCGCCCGCGCGAGGGGCTGGGCTCCGAGGCGGCTGGATCTTGCTCCGGCGGCGGGGGTGGGCGGCTGCGTGGCCGGCGGCGGTAGAGACGGGAGTGGAGAGAGAAAGGAGGTGTCGGCATCGTCGTGCGGAGAGAAGGAAAAAGAGGGGAAAAGGAGAAAGAGGAGACCGATTTTTTTTCTTGGTAAAGAATATACTCGTAATTTTAATAATGGTAATTAAGTATTGACGAGTTAATTTCCGTGAGTTGCAATGGAAACTAAAAATTATGTGACAGAATAACTACATGCTTGTGCATGAATTGAGAGCTAAAAATTTTATCATGTTATATTCCTATAAGTTTTACAATATAATAGTCGATACAACAATCTAATTATCTTACATCACTCAATCTGGTTTGACGGACTATAGCAATCCGTTTTTATAATACCCGAATCAATAAATCATCACCCTTTGGAGTTACAAGAATACATCGTATCATTCTTAGAGTATAACAAATTAGATTACATTCATGTGCATTATAACAGAAAGCACAAAATATTAAAAAGTATGATAAATTGGGGAGACTTGTAACTCACGTTACACATTTCAGATCCTAACACATCATGATCTATGCAGCCACTATATATATATTCTGATTGCAAGATAGCTAAATGGTCGTTTGCTATCTTTAACATAAACCTAACATAAGGCCAATGCACTATAAAGAAATAACACCAGTCTTGAAACAGAAAATTGTACCATATATGTTACCTGTGTTGATATTTGTTGGCCTTGAGAAACATTAGACTGGACAGTACACACTCCTTTATCTTTATCGTACCAATGTCATCTCTCCCAGCAGTTATGCAGAGTTTGAACTGGATATAAGTAAATGAGCTCAAGTAAAAGTTGCAGAGTGTTGAAAAAGATCAGAAATCATCTCCTCTTATTCATATACCTTCTTGCAACAATAAAAAGCATGACTGATATTATGGCATGCACATTTCAAAAGAAATGCAACAGATCAAGTATAATATTCTAGGGAAAGCATTTTTGTGGAGACAAAACTTATACTCATCAGATGCTGATCACATCATCAAGTACAAAGAGCTTACATTCCAATCTTCATCCTATATAGGAAGTTCAAAAAATGTCAACTGATCCAGTTCACCCAGCTAATCTTTTTGAAGCTCATGAACATCAAAGCCAATACCCGTGTACAAACCCTTCACATCACTATTGCCCTGCCGTTGGGCATACCTGTCTCAGTTAGCATATCGTGAAACCTGAGCAAAATCTACTAAAGGAATGTAGGGATAAACTATGCTTCTTGCAAGTTCAATGCAGAGTTTTTTTGTCCGAAACTCTAAAAGCATAACATCCAAACAGGCTAATGAAAATCTAAACAGGAGGAACATCGAGCAGTGTATCTTTACATCATGGTTGGACTCTAATATTTAGAAAAACATTCTAGGGCCTATTGCAACCTTCTCCTACATGCTCGCTGCCACCTTTTCATTAATTCAATCTTCTTTTCAGCAGATATTTGCATCATTGTTCATTGGATGTTACGGATAGACCTACATTGCTATCTTGGTGCCATCAGCGAAAAAATGTGAAGTCTCAAACATGACATCTAGACAGTAGTTCACCAATATTACTATGCTAGTGGTGTTCGATCAACCCCTAAATTGACTGACCCTATGTTGTTTTAAGATGCCATCTGTAAGGAAAGGTCATATATCAGCGTAATCAGGCGAGCAATATTAGTTATTGTCTTTTTATTTGCAATATATTTTTTAGGTAGAACAATCCGGTTATATCTACTTGTTGCTAACGTATTCAACACAAAGTAATTAATTCATTCAACAGCTATACAAGAGATTCAGGGTTCCAAATAGCTACTACTCTAAGCCGTCTAAATATATAAAAAGTTAAAAACAATGTACAACAAAATAGTAATGTAGAAATATCATGCTCAACTTGAAACAGAATATCTACTACTAATGCCTTAAATTATAGGAACATCTTTAATTGCATTATGTAATTTGAATGACAAAAATTTGACATCACTATATAGTGGAACAGTTTGCAGAGCCATTCAATGTATGTTCCTGGTTGATAAGAAATCAACTGATTTCCCTTTATATGTTGAAGAAAAGCCAACTTAGTAAAGTAGCGGGGAGTTATAGGGCAATAATAAGTTGACTTTGTACTCACATGCAAAATATTTCTAGCCTTTGGATGACCAATGAGTTCCAACTTAATGCCAAATCGAACCTCCGCTCTATAGACCATAGGAGAATGACCGGGGGAGGATTCTTAATAGCCGCAATGAGTTATTGTAGGAGAACTTCGTACCAGGGAACAGTTATGATGAGGACATCAACGACATACGAATAATGACGACGGAAGATGGCGCGTCAAACCAAGTTGTCACGCCTCCACCTCTCATCGTCGCGCCTCCTCGAGTTACGGATTCATCTTCTAACAAGACGACGACGTACAAGGGTCCAATCACTAGAGCTCGAGCCCAGGAATTGAAGATGGTTTTGATACTAAGGAACGACGGCCCAGGATGACGCCGTCCGAAGGCCCACGTGGCCCAAGTCGCGCGACTCCCTCTCCACCGCACGCCTCTCCACTTCAGCCGGTCCTAGATGCCTTGTCCTCCCCCTATTTAATCAAGGGCTGCGCCCCTTGCAATCTTTGAATTTTGTTTTAAGTTTAGCTTAGCTATACATCCGTCTCTCGACGTGAATTCAGAACTCCACCTTCGTGCAATACATCAGATTGCTCGCCTCTAATTCTTGCTCGTTCTTCGATTGCGCGTAAAAATTGATCTTCGTGATCAGGTTGATCTTGTTTACCGCAAGGTTAATATCCTCCGGAAGTTGGTTCAGCGATTGCATTGGCGCTTCGGCTTGCTCGTCGTAGTCGGATCGTGAGGGTCGACATCCACCAAATCAAAATTATCTCCACTCGCCGAAAGATCGGGCACTCTACACCTATAAGAGTGCCCGATCTTTCAGCGAGTGGAGATAACTTCGATTTGGTGGATGTTGACCCTCACGATCCGACTACGACGAGCAAGCCGAAGCGCCAATGCAATCGCTGAACCAACTTCCGGAGGATATTAACCTTGCGGTAAACAAGATCAACCTGATCACGAGGATCAATTCTTACGCGCAATCGAAGAACGAGCAAGAATTAGAGGCGAGCAATCTGATGTATTGCACGACGGTGGAGTTCTGAATTCACGTCGAGAGACGGATGTATAGCTAAGCTAAACTTAAAACAAAACTCGAAGATTACAAGGGGCGCAGCCCTTGACTATATAGGGGTAGGACGAGGCGTCTAGGGCCAGCTGAAGTGGAGAGGCGCGCGGTGGAGAGGGAGTCGTGCGACTTGGGCCACGTGGGCCTTCGGGTGACATCATCCTGGGCCGTCGTTCCTTAGCATCAAAACCGTCTTCAATTCCTGGGCTCGAGCTCTAGTGATTGGGCCCTTGTACGTCGTCGTCTCGTAAGAAGATGGATCCGTAACTCGAGGAGGCGCGACGACGAGAGGTGGAGGCGTGACAGCTTGGTTTGGCGCGCCATCTTCCGTCGTCATTATTCGTATGTCGTTGATGTCCTCATCAATATCACCGGCTAGAACCAACGAAGTATAGACAAGGCAAGTCCATACAATCGGTCCAAACTGTGACGTCGATGAGATGAGGTCTTACAGGTTGCCCATTCAAAGTCATCATGCTCGATTGACACCAACTCACCAGCGAGAACAATCGAGTATGGACAAGGAATGAAGCAACCATGAGACAACATATCATTGCCTAATGGCTCGTCCAATGTCGTTATACTCGATGGCCACCGTATCACCGGCTAGAACCAACGAAGTATAGACAAGGCAAGTCCATACAATCGGGCCAAACTGTGCCGTCGATGAGATGAGGTCTTACAGGTTGCCCATTCAAAGTCATCTTCCTCGATTGACACCGTCTCACCAGCGAGAACAATCGAGTATGGACAAGGAAGGAAGCAACCATGAGACAACATATCATCGCTTAATGGCTCGACCAATATCGTTATACTCGATGGCCACCATATCACCGGCTATAACCAACAAAGTATACAAAAGGCAAGTCCACATAATCGGGTCAAACTGTGACGTCGATGAGATGAGGTCTTACAGGTTGCCCATTCAAAGTCATCATGCTCAATTGACACCGTATCATCAACGCGAACAATCGAGTATGGACAAGGAATGGAGCAACCCTGAGAGATCATATCGTCGTCTAATGGCTCGTCCAATGTCGTTATACTCGATGACCACCGTATCACCAGCTAGAACCTACGAAGTATAGACAAGGCAAGTCCATACAATCGGGCTAAACTGTGACGTCGATGAGATGAGGTCCTACAGGTTGCCCATTCAAAGTCATCATGCCCGATTGACACCGTCTCACCAGCGAGAACAATCGAGTATGGACAAGGAATGAAGCAACCATGAGACAACATATCATCGCCTAATGGCTCGTCCAATGTCGTTATACTCAATGGCCACCGTATCACCGGCTAGAACCAACAAAGTATAGAAAAGGCGAGTCCAAATAATCGGGCCAAACTCTGACGACGATCAGAACGGGTTGACCAATCAAAGTCATCATGCTCAATTGACACCGTATCATCAACGCGAACAATCGAGTATGGACAAGGAATGGAGCAACCGTGAGAGATCATATCGTCGTCTAATGGCTCGTCCAATGTCGTTATCCTCGATGGCCACCGTATCACCGGCTAGAACCAACAAAGTATAGAAAAGGCGAGTCCCAACAATCGGGTCAAACTGTGACGTCGATGAGATGAGGTTTTACAGGTTGCCAATTCAAAGTCCTCATGCTCGATTGACAGCGTATCACCAGCGAGAACAATCGAGTATGGTCAAGGAATGGAGCAACTGTGAGACATCATATCATCGTCTAATGGCTCGTTCAATGTTGTTATACTCGATAGCCACCGTATCACCGGCTAGAACCAACGAAGTATAGACAAGGCAAGTCCATACAATCGGTCCAAACTGTGACGTCGATGAGATGAGGTCTTACAGGTTGCCCATTCAAAGTCATCATGCTCGATTGACACCGTATCACCAGCGAGAACAATCGAGTATGGACAAGGAATGAAGCAACCATGAGACAACATATCATCGCATAATGGCTCGTCCAATGTCGTTATACTCAATGGCCACCGTATCACCGGCTAGAACCAACAAAGTATAGACAAGGGAAGTCCATACAATCGGGTCAAACTGTGACGTCGATGAGATGAGGTCTTACGGGTTGCCCATTCAAAGTCATCATGCTCGATTGACACCGTATCACCAGCGAGAACAATCGAGTATGGACAAGGAATGAAGCAACCATGAGACAACATATCATCGCCTAATGGCTCGTCCAATATCGTTATACTCGATGGCCACCGTATCACCGGCTAGAACCAACGAAGTATAGAAAAGGCGAGTCCAATCAATCGGGTCAAACTGTGACGTCGATGAGATAACGCCTTACAGGTTGCCTATTCAAAGTCATCATGCTCAATTGACACCGTATCATCAACGCGAACAATCGAGTATGGACAAGGAATGGAGCAACCGTGAGAGATCATATCGTCGTCTAATGGCTCGTCCAATGTCGTTATCCTCGATGGCCACCGTATCACCGGCTAGAACCAACAAAGTATAGAAAAGGCGAGTCCAAACAATCGGGTCAAACTGTGACGTCGATGAGATGAGGTTTTACAGGTTGCCAATTCAAAGTCCTCATGCTCGATTGACAGCGTATCACCAGCGAGAACAATCGAGTATGGTCAAGGAATGGAGCAACAGTGAGACATCATATCATCGTCTAATGGCTCGTTCAATGTTGTTATACTCGATAGCCACCGTATCACCGGCTAGAACCAACGAAGTATAGACAAGGCAAGTCCATACAATCGGTCCAAACTGTGACGTCGATGAGATGAGGTCTTACAGGTTGCCCATTCCAAGTCATCATGCTCGATTGACACCGTATCACCAGCGAGAACAATCGAGTATGGACAAGGAATGAAGCAACCATGAGACAACATATCATCGCCTAATGGCTCGTCCAATGTCGTTATACTCAATGGCCACCGTATCACCGGCTAGAACCAACAAAGTATAGACAAGGGAAGTCCATACAATCGGGTCAAACTGTGACGTCGATGAGATGAGGTCTTACGGGTTGCCCATTCAAAGTCATCATGCTCGATTGACACCGTATCACCAGCGAGAACAATCGAGTATGGACAAGGAATGAAGCAACCATGAGACAACATATCATCGCCTAATGGCTCGTCCAATATCGTTATACTCGATGGCCACCGTATCACCGGCTAGAACCAACGAAGTATAGAAAAGGCGAGTCCAATCAATCGGGTCAAACTGTGACGTCGATGAGATAAGGCCTTACAGGTTGCCTATTCAAAGTCATCATGCTCAATTGACACCGTATCATCAACGAGAACAACCGAGTATGGACAAGGAATGGAGCAACCGTGAGACAACATATCATCGCCTAATGGCTCGTCCAATGTCGTTATCCTCGATGGCCACCGTATCACCGGCTAGAACCAACGAAGTATAGAAAAGGCGAGTCCAATCAATCGGGTCAAACTGTGACGTCGACGAGATGAGGTCTTACAGGTTGCCCATTCAAAGTCATCTTGCTCGATTGACACCGTATCACCAGCGAGAACAATCAAGTATGATCAAGGAATGGAGCAACCGTGAGAGATCATATCGTCGTCTAATGGCTCATCCAATGTCGTTATACTCGATGACCACCGTATCACCAGCTAGAACCTACGAAGTATAGACAAGGCAAGTCCATACAATCGGGCTAAACTGTGACGTCGATGAGATGAGGTCCTACAGGTTGCCCATTCAAAGTCATCATGCCCGATTGACACCGTCTCACCAGCGAGAACAATCGAGTATGGACAAGGAATGAAGCAACCATGAGACAACATATCATCGCCTAATGGCTCGTCCAATGTCGTTATAGTCAATGGCCACCGTATCACCGGCTAGAACCAACAAAGTATAGAAAAGGCGAGTCCAAATAATCGGGCCAAACTCTGACGACGATCAGAACGGGTTGACCAATCAAAGTCATCATGCTCAATTGACACCGTATCATCAACGCAAACAATCGAGTATGGACAAGGAATGGAGCAACCGTGAGAGATCATATCGTCGTCTAATGGCTCGTCCAATGTCGTTATACTCGATGGCCACCGTATCACCGGATAGAACCAACGAAGTATAGACAAGGCAAGTCCATACAATCGGGTCAAACTCTGACGTCGATGACATGAGGTCTTACGGGTTGCCCATTCAAAGTCATCATGCTCGATTAACACCGTATCACCAGCGAGAAAAATCGAGTATGGACAAGGAAGGAAGCAACCGTGAGACATCATATCATCGTCTAATGGCTCGTCCAATGTCGTTATACTCGATGGCCACCGTATCACCGGCTAGAACCAACGAAGTATAGACAAGGCAAGTCCATACAATCGGGCCAAACTGTGACGTCGATGAGATGACGTCTTACAGGTTGCCCATTCAATGTCATCATGCTCGATTGACACCGTCTCACCAGCGAGAACAATCGAGTATGAACAAGGAATGAAGCAACCATGAGACAACATATGACCGCCTAATGGCTCGTCCAATGTCGTTATACTCGATGGCCGCCATATCACCGGCTAGAACCAACGAAGTATAGACAAGGCAAGTCCATACAATCGGGCCAAACTGTGACGTTGATGAGATGAGGTCTTACAGGTTGCCCATTCAAAGTCATCATGCTCGATTGACACCGTCTCACCAGCGAGAACAATCGAGTATGGACAAGGAAGGAAGCAACCGTGAGACATCATATCATCGTCTAATGGCTCGTCCAATGTCGTTATACTCGATGGCCACCGTATCACCGGCTAGAACCAACGAAGTATAGACAAGGCAAGTCCATACAATCGGGCCAAACTGTGACGTCGATGAGATGAGGTCTTACAGGTTGCCCATTCAAAGTCATCTTCCTCGATTGACACCGTCTCACCAGCGAGAACAATCGAGTATGGACAAGGAAGGAAGCAACCATGAGACAACATATCATCGCTTAATGGCTCGACCAATATCGTTATACTCGATGGCCACCATATCACCGGCTATAACCAACAAAGTATACAAAAGGCAAGTCCACATAATCGGGTCAAACTGTGACGTCGATGAGATGAGGTCTTACAGGTTGCCCATTCAAAGTCATCATGCTCAATTGACACCGTATCATCAACGCGAACAATCGAGTATGGACAAGGAATGGAGCAACCCTGAGAGATCATATCGTCGTCTAATGGCTCGTCCAATGTCGTTATACTCGATGACCACCGTATCACCAGCTAGAACCTACGAAGTATAGACAAGGCAAGTCCATACAATCGGGCTAAACTGTGACGTCGATGAGATGAGGTCCTACAGGTTGCCCATTCAAAGTCATCATGCCCGATTGACACCGTCTCACCAGCGAGAACAATCGAGTATGGACAAGGAATGAAGCAACCATGAGACAACATATCATCGCCTAATGGCTCGTCCAATGTCGTTATACTCAATGGCCACCGTATCACCGGCTAGAACCAACAAAGTATAGAAAAGGCGAGTCCAAATAATCGGGCCAAACTCTGACGACGATCAGAACGGGTTGACCAATCAAAGTCATCATGCTCAATTGACACCGTATCATCAACGCGAACAATCGAGTATGGACAAGGAATGGAGCAACCGTGAGAGATCATATCGTCGTCTAATGGCTCGTCCAATGTCGTTATCCTCGATGGCCACCGTATCACCGGCTAGAACCAACAAAGTATAGAAAAGGCGAGTCCCAACAATCGGGTCAAACTGTGACGTCGATGAGATGAGGTTTTACAGGTTGCCAATTCAAAGTCCTCATGCTCGATTGACAGCGTATCACCAGCGAGAACAATCGAGTATGGTCAAGGAATGGAGCAACTGTGAGACATCATATCATCGTCTAATGGCTCGTTCAATGTTGTTATACTCGATAGCCACCGTATCACCGGCTAGAACCAACGAAGTATAGACAAGGCAAGTCCATACAATCGGTCGAAACTGTGACGTCGATGAGATGAGGTCTTACAGGTTGCCCATTCAAAGTCATCATGCTCGATTGACACCGTATCACCAGCGAGAACAATCGAGTATGGACAAGGAATGAAGCAACCATGAGACAACATATCATCGCCTAATGGCTCGTCCAATGTCGTTATACTCAATGGCCACCGTATCACCGGCTAGAACCAACAAAGTATAGACAAGGGAAGTCCATACAATCGGGTCAAACTGTGACGTCGATGAGATGAGGTCTTACGGGTTGCCCATTCAAAGTCATCATGCTCGATTGACACCGTATCACCAGCGAGAACAATCGAGTATGGACAAGGAATGAAGCAACCATGAGACAACATATCATTGCCTAATGGCTCGTCCAATATCGTTATACTCGATGGCCACCGTATCACCGGCTAGAACCAACGAAGTATAGAAAAGGCGAGTCCAATCAATCGGGTCAAACTGTGACGTCGATGAGATAAGGCCTTACAGGTTGCCTATTCAAAGTCATCATGCTCAATTGACACCGTATCATCAACGCGAACAATCGAGTATGGACAAGGAATGGAGCAACCGTGAGAGATCATATCGTCGTCTAATGGCTCGTCCAATGTCGTTATCCTCGATGGCCACCGTATCACCGGCTAGAACCAACAAAGTATAGAAAAGGCGAGTCCCAACAATCGGGTCAAACTGTGACGTCGATGAGATGAGGTTTTACAGGTTGCCAATTCAAAGTCCTCATGCTCGATTGACAGCGTATCACCAGCGAGAACAATCGAGTATGGTCAAGGAATGGAGCAACTGTGAGACATCATATCATCGTCTAATGGCTCGTTCAATGTTGTTATACTCGATAGCCACCGTATCACCGGCTAGAACCAACGAAGTATAGACAAGGCAAGTCCATACAATCGGTCGAAACTGTGACGTCGATGAGATGAGGTCTTACAGGTTGCCCATTCAAAGTCATCATGCTCGATTGACACCGTATCACCAGCGAGAACAATCGAGTATGGACAAGGAATGAAGCAACCATGAGACAACATATCATCGCCTAATGGCTCGTCCAATGTCGTTATACTCAATGGCCACCGTATCACCGGCTAGAACCAACAAAGTATAGAAAAGGCGAGTCCAAATAATCGGGCCAAACTCTGACGACGATCAGAACGGGTTGACCAATCAAAGTCATCATGCTCAATTGACACCGTATCATCAACGCGAACAATCGAGTATGGACAAGGAATGGAGCAACCGTGAGAGATCATATCGTCGTCTAATGGCTCGTCCAATGTCGTTATCCTCGATGGCCACCGTATCACCGGCTAGAACCAACAAAGTATAGAAAAGGCGAGTCCCAACAATCGGGTCAAACTGTGACGTCGATGAGATGAGGTTTTACAGGTTGCCAATTCAAAGTCCTCATGCTCGATTGACAGCGTATCACCAGCGAGAACAATCGAGTATGGTCAAGGAATGGAGCAACTGTGAGACATCATATCATCGTCTAATGGCTCGTTCAATGTTGTTATACTCGATAGCCACCGTATCACCGGCTAGAACCAACGAAGTATAGACAAGGCAAGTCCATACAATCGGTCGAAACTGTGACGTCGATGAGATGAGGTCTTACAGGTTGCCCATTCAAAGTCATCATGCTCGATTGACACCGTATCACCAGCGAGAACAATCGAGTATGGACAAGGAATGAAGCAACCATGAGACAACATATCATCGCCTAATGGCTCGTCCAATGTCGTTATACTCAATGGCCACCGTATCACCGGCTAGAACCAACAAAGTATAGACAAGGGAAGTCCATACAATCGGGTCAAACTGTGACGTCGATGAGATGAGGTCTTACGGGTTGCCCATTCAAAGTCATCATGCTCGATTGACACCGTATCACCAGCGAGAACAATCGAGTATGGACAAGGAATGAAGCAACCATGAGACAACATATCATTGCCTAATGGCTCGTCCAATATCGTTATACTCGATGGCCACCGTATCACCGGCTAGAACCAACGAAGTATAGAAAAGGCGAGTCCAATCAATCGGGTCAAACTGTGACGTCGATGAGATAAGGCCTTACAGGTTGCCTATTCAAAGTCATCATGCTCAATTGACACCGTATCATCAACGCGAACAATCGAGTATGGACAAGGAATGGAGCAACCGTGAGAGATCATATCGTCGTCTAATGGCTCGTCCAATGTCGTTATCCTCGATGGCCACCGTATCACCGGCTAGAACCAACAAAGTATAGAAAAGGCGAGTCCCAACAATCGGGTCAAACTGTGACGTCGATGAGATGAGGTTTTACAGGTTGCCAATTCAAAGTCCTCATGCTCGATTGACAGCGTATCACCAGCGAGAACAATCGAGTATGGTCAAGGAATGGAGCAACTGTGAGACATCATATCATCGTCTAATGGCTCGTTCAATGTTGTTATACTCGATAGCCACCGTATCACCGGCTAGAACCAACGAAGTATAGACAAGGCAAGTCCATACAATCGGTCGAAACTGTGACGTCGATGAGATGAGGTCTTACAGGTTGCCCATTCAAAGTCATCATGCTCGATTGACACCGTATCACCAGCGAGAACAATCGAGTATGGACAAGGAATGAAGCAACCATGAGACAACATATCATCGCCTAATGGCTCGTCCAATGTCGTTATACTCAATGGCCACCGTATCACCGGCTAGAACCAACAAAGTATAGACAAGGGAAGTCCATACAATCGGGTCAAACTGTGACGTCGATGAGATGAGGTCTTACGGGTTGCCCATTCAAAGTCATCATGCTCGATTGACACCGTATCACCAGCGAGAACAATCGAGTATGGACAAGGAATGAAGCAACCATGAGACAACATATCATTGCCTAATGGCTCGTCCAATATCGTTATACTCGATGGCCACCGTATCACCGGCTAGAACCAACGAAGTATAGAAAAGGCGAGTCCAATCAATCGGGTCAAACTGTGACGTCGATGAGATAAGGCCTTACAGGTTGCCTATTCAAAGTCATCATGCTCAATTAACACCGTATCATCAACGCGAACAATCGAGTATGGACAAGGAATGGAGCAACCGTGAGAGATCATATCGTCGTCTAATGGCTCGTCCAATGTCGTTATCCTCGATGGCCACCGTATCACCGGCTAGAACCAACAAAGTATAGAAAAGGCGAGTCCCAACAATCGGGTCAAACTGTGACGTCGATGAGATGAGGTTTTACAGGTTGCCAATTCAAAGTCCTCATGCTCGATTGACAGCGTATCACCAGCGAGAACAATCGAGTATGGTCAAGGAATGGAGCAACTGTGAGACATCATATCATCGTCTAATGGCTCGTTCAATGTTGTTATACTCGATAGCCACCGTATCACCGGCTAGAACCAACGAAGTATAGACAAGGGAAGTCCATACAATCGGGCTAAACTGTGACGTCGATGAGATGAGGTCCTACAGGTTGCCCATTCAAAGTCATCATGCCCGATTGACACCGTCTCACCAGCGAGAACAATCGAGTATGGACAAGGAATGAAGCAACCATGAGACAACATATCATCGCCTAATGGCTCGTCCAATGTCGTTATACTCAATGGCCACCGTATCACCGGCTAGAACCAACAAAGTATAGAAAAGGCGAGTCCAAATAATCGGGCCAAACTCTGACGACGATCAGAACGGGTTGACCAATCAAAGTCATCATGCTCAATTGACACCGTATCATCAACGCGAACAATCGAGTATGGACAAGGAATGGAGCAACCGTGAGAGATCATATCGTCGTCTAATGGCTCGTCCAATGTCGTTATCCTCGATGGCCACCGTATCACCGGCTAGAACCAACAAAGTATAGAAAAGGCGAGTCCCAACAATCGGGTCAAACTGTGACGTCGATGAGATGAGGTTTTACAGGTTGCCAATTCAAAGTCCTCATGCTCGATTGACAGCGTATCACCAGCGAGAACAATCGAGTATGGTCAAGGAATGGAGCAACTGTGAGACATCATATCATCGTCTAATGGCTCGTTCAATGTTGTTATACTCGATAGCCACCGTATCACCGGCTAGAACCAACGAAGTATAGACAAGGCAAGTCCATACAATCGGTCGAAACTGTGACGTCGATGAGATGAGGTCTTACAGGTTGCCCATTCAAAGTCATCATGCTCGATTGACACCGTATCACCAGCGAGAACAATCGAGTATGGACAAGGAATGAAGCAACCATGAGACAACATATCATCGCCTAATGGCTCGTCCAATGTCGTTATACTCAATGGCCACCGTATCACCGGCTAGAACCAACAAAGTATAGACAAGGGAAGTCCATACAATCGGGTCAAACTGTGACGTCGATGAGATGAGGTCTTACGGGTTGCCCATTCAAAGTCATCATGCTCGATTGACACCGTATCACCAGCGAGAACAATCGAGTATGGACAAGGAATGAAGCAACCATGAGACAACATATCATTGCCTAATGGCTCGTCCAATATCGTTATACTCGATGGCCACCGTATCACCGGCTAGAACCAACGAAGTATAGAAAAGGCGAGTCCAATCAATCGGGTCAAACTGTGACGTCGATGAGATAAGGCCTTACAGGTTGCCTATTCAAAGTCATCATGCTCAATTGACACCGTATCATCAACGCGAACAATCGAGTATGGACAAGGAATGGAGCAACCGTGAGAGATCATATCGTCGTCTAATGGCTCGTCCAATGTCGTTATCCTCGATGGCCACCGTATCACCGGCTAGAACCAACAAAGTATAGAAAAGGCGAGTCCAAACAATCGGGTCAAACTGTGACGTCGATGAGATGAGGTTTTACAGGTTGCCAATTCAAAGTCCTCATGCTCGATTGACAGCGTATCACCAGCGAGAACAATCGAGTATGGTCAAGGAATGGAGCAACAGTGAGACATCATATCATCGTCTAATGGCTCGTTCAATGTTGTTATACTCGATAGCCACCGTATCACCGGCTAGAACCAACGAAGTATAGACAAGGCAAGTCCATACAATCGGTCCAAACTGTGACGTCGATGAGATGAGGTCTTAC
Organism: Eleusine indica; assembly: GCA_030378355.1. Lineage (NCBI taxonomy): Eukaryota > Viridiplantae > Streptophyta > Magnoliopsida > Poales > Poaceae > Eleusine > Eleusine indica. The sequence continues at coordinate 112,196 of JARKIM010000034.1, forward strand.
AGGTTGCCCATTCCAAGTCATCATGCTCGATTGACACCGTATCACCAGCGAGAACAATCGAGTATGGACAAGGAATGAAGCAACCATGAGACAACATATCATCGCCTAATGGCTCGTCCAATGTCGTGATACTCAATGGCCACCGTATCACCGGCTAGAACCAACAAAGTATAGACAAGGGAAGTCCATACAATCGGGTCACTCTGTGACGTCGATGAGATGAGGTCTTACGGGTTGCCCATTCAAAGTCATCATGCTCGATTGACACCGTATCACCAGCGAGAACAATCGAGTATGGACAAGGAATGAAGCAACCATGAGACAACATATCATCGCCTAATGGCTCGTCCAATATCGTTATACTCGATGGCCACCGTATCACCGGCTAGAACCAACGAAGTATAGAAAAGGCGAGTCCAATCAATCGGGTCAAACTGTGACGTCGATGAGATAAGGCCTTACAGGTTGCCTATTCAAAGTCATCATGCTCAATTGACACCGTATCATCAACGAGAACAATCGAGTATGGACAAGGAATGGAGCAACCGTGAGACAACATATCATCGCCTAATGGCTCGTCCAATGTCGTTATCCTCGATGGCCACCGTATCACCGGCTAGAACCAACGAAGTATAGAAAAGGCGAGTCCAATCAATCGGGTCAAACTGTGACGTCGACGAGATGAGGTCTTACAGGTTGCCCATTCAAAGTCATCTTGCTCGATTGACACCGTATCACCAGCGAGAACAATCAAGTATGATCAAGGAATGGAGCAACCGTGAGAGATCATATCGTCGTCTAATGGCTCATCCAATGTCGTTATACTCGATGACCACCGTATCACCAGCTAGAACCTACGAAGTATAGACAAGGCAAGTCCATACAATCGGGCTAAACTGTGACGTCGATGAGATGAGGTCCTACAGGTTGCCCATTCAAAGTCATCATGCCCGATTGACACCGTCTCACCAGCGAGAACAATCGAGTATGGACAAGGAATGAAGCAACCATGAGACAACATATCATCGCCTAATGGCTCGTCCAATGTCGTTATACTCAATGGCCACCGTATCACCGGCTAGAACCAACAAAGTATAGAAAAGGCGAGTCCAAATAATCGGGCCAAACTCTGACGACGATCAGAACGGGTTGACCAATCAAAGTCATCATGCTCAATTGACACCGTATCATCAACGCGAACAATCGAGTATGGACAAGGAATGGAGCAACCGTGAGAGATCATATCGTCGTCTAATGGCTCGTCCAATGTCGTTATACTCGATGGCCACCGTATCACCGGATAGAACCAACGAAGTATAGACAAGGCAAGTCCATACAATCGGGTCAAACTCTGACGTCGATGACATGAGGTCTTACGGGTTGCCCATTCAAAGTCATCATGCTCGATTAACACCGTATCACCAGCGAGAAAAATCGAATATGGACAAGGAAGGAAGCAACCGTGAGACATCATATCATCGTCTAATGGCTCGTCCAATGTCGTTATACTCGATGGCCACCGTATCACCGGCTAGAACCAACGAAGTATAGACAAGGCAAGTCCATACAATCGGGCCAAACTGTGACGTCGATGAGATGACGTCTTACAGGTTGCCCATTCAATGTCATCATGCTCGATTGACACCGTCTCACCAGCGAGAACAATCGAGTATGAACAAGGAATGAAGCAACCATGAGACAACATATGACCGCCTAATGGCTCGTCCAATGTCGTTATACTCGATGGCCGCCATATCACCGGCTAGAACCAACGAAGTATAGACAAGGCAAGTCCATACAATCGGGCCAAACTGTGACGTTGATGAGATGAGGTCTTACAGGTTGCCCATTCAAAGTCATCATGCTCGATTGACACCGTCTCACCAGCGAGAACAATCGAGTATGGACAAGGAACGAAGCAACCATGAGACAACATATCATCGCCTAATGGCTCGTCCAATGTCGTTATACTCGATGGCCACCATATCACCGGCTAGAACCAAAGAAGTATAGACAAGGCAAGTCCATACAATCGGTCCAAACTGTGACGTCGATGAGATGAGGTCTTACAGGTTGCCCATTCAAAGTCATCATGCTCGATTGACACCGTCTCACCAGCGAGAACAATCGAGTATGGACAAGGAAGGAAGCAACCATGAGACAACATATCATCGCTTAATGGCTCGACCAATATCGTTATACTCGATGGCCACCATATCACCGGCTATAACCAACAAAGTATACAAAAGGCAAGTCCACATAATCGGGTCAAACTGTGACGTCGATGAGATGAGGTCTTACAGGTTGCCCATTCAAAGTCATCATGCTCAATTGACACCGTATCATCAACGCGAACAATCGAGTATGGACAAGGAATGGAGCAACCCTGAGAGATCATATCGTCGTCTAATGGCTCGTCCAATGTCGTTATACTCGATGACCACCGTATCACCAGCTAGAACCTACGAAGTATAGACAAGGCAAGTCCATACAATCGGGCTAAACTGTGACGTCGATGAGATGAGGTCCTACAGGTTGCCCATTCAAAGTCATCATGCCCGATTGACACCGTCTCACCAGCGAGAACAATCGAGTATGGACAAGGAATGAAGCAACCATGAGACAACATATCATCGCCTAATGGCTCGTCCAATGTCGTTATACTCAATGGCCACCGTATCACCGGCTAGAACCAACAAAGTATAGAAAAGGCGAGTCCAAATAATCGGGCCAAACTCTGACGACGATCAGAACGGGTTGACCAATCAAAGTCATCATGCTCAATTGACACCGTATCATCAACGCGAACAATCGAGTATGGACAAGGAATGGAGCAACCGTGAGAGATCATATCGTCGTCTAATGGCTCGTCCAATGTCGTTATCCTCGATGGCCACCGTATCACCGGCTAGAACCAACAAAGTATAGAAAAGGCGAGTCCCAACAATCGGGTCAAACTGTGACGTCGATGAGATGAGGTTTTACAGGTTGCCAATTCAAAGTCCTCATGCTCGATTGACAGCGTATCACCAGCGAGAACAATCGAGTATGGTCAAGGAATGGAGCAACTGTGAGACATCATATCATCGTCTAATGGCTCGTTCAATGTTGTTATACTCGATAGCCACCGTATCACCGGCTAGAACCAACGAAGTATAGACAAGGCAAGTCCATACAATCGGTCCAAACTGTGACGTCGATGAGATGAGGTCTTACAGGTTGCCCATTCAAAGTCATCATGCTCGATTGACACCGTATCACCAGCGAGAACAATCGAGTATGGACAAGGAATGAAGCAACCATGAGACAACATATCATCGCCTAATGGCTCGTCCAATGTCGTTATACTCAATGGCCACCGTATCACCGGCTAGAACCAACAAAGTATAGACAAGGGAAGTCCATACAATCGGGTCAAACTGTGACGTCGATGAGATGAGGTCTTACGGGTTGCCCATTCAAAGTCATCATGCTCGATTGACACCGTATCACCAGCGAGAACAATCGAGTATGGACAAGGAATGAAGCAACCATGAGACAACATATCATCGCCTAATGGCTCGTCCAATATCGTTATAATCGAGTATGGACAAGTATAGAAAAGGCGAGTCCAATCAATCGGGTCAAACTGTGACGTCGATGAGATAAGGCCTTACAGGTTGCCTATTCAAAGTCATCATGCTCAATTGACACCGTATCATCAACGCGAACAATCGAGTATGGACAAGGAATGGAGCAACCGTGAGAGATCATATCGTCGTCTAATGGCTCGTCCAATGTCGTTATCCTCGATGGCCACCGTATCACCGGCTAGAACCAACAAAGTATAGAAAAGGCGAGTCCAAACAATCGGGTCAAACTGTGACGTCGATGAGATGAGGTTTTACAGGTTGCCAATTCAAAGTCCTCATGCTCGATTGACAGCGTATCACCAGCGAGAACAATCGAGTATGGTCAAGGAATGGAGCAACTGTGAGACATCATATCATCGTCTAATGGCTCGTTCAATGTTGTTATACTCGATAGCCACCGTATCACCGGCTAGAACCAACGAAGTATAGACAAGGCAAGTCCATACAATCGGTCCAAACTGTGACGTCGATGAGATGAGGTCTTACAGGTTGCCCATTCCAAGTCATCATGCTCGATTGACACCGTATCACCAGCGAGAACAATCGAGTATGGACAAGGAATGAAGCAACCATGAGACAACATATGACCGCCTAATGGCTCGTCCAATGTCGTTATACTCGATGGCCGCCATATCACCGGCTAGAACCAACGAAGTATAGACAAGGCAAGTCCATACAATCGGGCCAAACTGTGACGTTGATGAGATGAGGTCTTACAGGTTGCCCATTCAAAGTCATCATGCTCGATTGACACCGTCTCACCAGCGAGAACAATCGAGTATGGACAAGGAACGAAGCAACCATGAGACAACATATCATCGCCTAATGGCTCGTCCAATGTCGTTATACTCGATGGCCACCATATCACCGGCTAGAACCAAAGAAGTATAGACAAGGCAAGTCCATACAATCGGTCCAAACTGTGACGTCGATGAGATGAGGTCTTACAGGTTGCCCATTCAAAGTCATCATGCTCGATTGACACCGTCTCACCAGCGAGAACAATCGAGTATGGACAAGGAAGGAAGCAACCATGAGACAACATATCATCGCTTAATGGCTCGACCAATATCGTTATACTCGATGGCCACCATATCACCGGCTATAACCAACAAAGTATACAAAAGGCAAGTCCACATAATCGGGTCAAACTGTGACGTCGATGAGATGAGGTCTTACAGGTTGCCCATTCAAAGTCATCATGCTCAATTGACACCGTATCATCAACGCGAACAATCGAGTATGGACAAGGAATGGAGCAACCCTGAGAGATCATATCGTCGTCTAATGGCTCGTCCAATGTCGTTATACTCGATGACCACCGTATCACCAGCTAGAACCTACGAAGTATAGACAAGGCAAGTCCATACAATCGGGCTAAACTGTGACGTCGATGAGATGAGGTCCTACAGGTTGCCCATTCAAAGTCATCATGCCCGATTGACACCGTCTCACCAGCGAGAACAATCGAGTATGGACAAGGAATGAAGCAACCATGAGACAACATATCATCGCCTAATGGCTCGTCCAATGTCGTTATACTCAATGGCCACCGTATCACCGGCTAGAACCAACAAAGTATAGAAAAGGCGAGTCCAAATAATCGGGCCAAACTCTGACGACGATCAGAACGGGTTGACCAATCAAAGTCATCATGCTCAATTGACACCGTATCATCAACGCGAACAATCGAGTATGGACAAGGAATGGAGCAACCGTGAGAGATCATATCGTCGTCTAATGGCTCGTCCAATGTCGTTATCCTCGATGGCCACCGTATCACCGGCTAGAACCAACAAAGTATAGAAAAGGCGAGTCCCAACAATCGGGTCAAACTGTGACGTCGATGAGATGAGGTTTTACAGGTTGCCAATTCAAAGTCCTCATGCTCGATTGACAGCGTATCACCAGCGAGAACAATCGAGTATGGTCAAGGAATGGAGCAACTGTGAGACATCATATCATCGTCTAATGGCTCGTTCAATGTTGTTATACTCGATAGCCACCGTATCACCGGCTAGAACCAACGAAGTATAGACAAGGCAAGTCCATACAATCGGTCCAAACTGTGACGTCGATGAGATGAGGTCTTACAGGTTGCCCATTCAAAGTCATCATGCTCGATTGACACCGTATCACCAGCGAGAACAATCGAGTATGGACAAGGAATGAAGCAACCATGAGACAACATATCATCGCCTAATGGCTCGTCCAATGTCGTTATACTCAATGGCCACCGTATCACCGGCTAGAACCAACAAAGTATAGACAAGGGAAGTCCATACAATCGGGTCAAACTGTGACGTCGATGAGATGAGGTCTTACGGGTTGCCCATTCAAAGTCATCATGCTCGATTGACACCGTATCACCAGCGAGAACAATCGAGTATGGACAAGGAATGAAGCAACCATGAGACAACATATCATCGCCTAATGGCTCGTCCAATATCGTTATAATCGAGTATGGACAAGTATAGAAAAGGCGAGTCCAATCAATCGGGTCAAACTGTGACGTCGATGAGATAAGGCCTTACAGGTTGCCTATTCAAAGTCATCATGCTCAATTGACACCGTATCATCAACGCGAACAATCGAGTATGGACAAGGAATGGAGCAACCGTGAGAGATCATATCGTCGTCTAATGGCTCGTCCAATGTCGTTATCCTCGATGGCCACCGTATCACCGGCTAGAACCAACAAAGTATAGAAAAGGCGAGTCCAAACAATCGGGTCAAACTGTGACGTCGATGAGATGAGGTTTTACAGGTTGCCAATTCAAAGTCCTCATGCTCGATTGACAGCGTATCACCAGCGAGAACAATCGAGTATGGTCAAGGAATGGAGCAACTGTGAGACATCATATCATCGTCTAATGGCTCGTTCAATGTTGTTATACTCGATAGCCACCGTATCACCGGCTAGAACCAACGAAGTATAGACAAGGCAAGTCCATACAATCGGTCCAAACTGTGACGTCGATGAGATGAGGTCTTACAGGTTGCCCATTCCAAGTCATCATGCTCGATTGACACCGTATCACCAGCGAGAACAATCGAGTATGGACAAGGAATGAAGCAACCATGAGACAACATATCATCGCCTAATGGCTCGTCCAATGTCGTTATACTCAATGGCCACCGTATCACCGGCTAGAACCAACAAAGTATAGACAAGGGAAGTCCATACAATCGGGTCAAACTGTGACGTCGATGAGATGAGGTCTTACGGGTTGCCCATTCAAAGTCATCATGCTCAATTGACACCGTATCATCAACGCGAACAATCGAGTATGGACAAGGAATGGAGCAACCCTGAGAGATCATATCGTCATCTAATGGCTCGTCCAATGTCGTTATACTCGATGACCACCGTATCACCAGCTAGAACCTACGAAGTATAGACAAGGCAAGTCCATACAATCGGGCTAAACTGTGACGTCGACGAGATGAGGTCTTACAGGTTGCCCATTCAAAGTCATCTTGCTCGATTGACACCGTATCACCAGCGAGAACAATCAAGTATGATCAAGGAATGGAGCAACCGTGAGAGATCATATCGTCGTCTAATGGCTCATCCAATGTCGTTATACTCGATGACCACCGTATCACCAGCTAGAACCTACGAAGTATAGACAAGGCAAGTCCATACAATCGGGCTAAACTGTGACGTCGATGAGATGAGGTCCTACAGGTTGCCCATTCAAAGTCATCATGCCCGATTGACACCGTCTCACCAGCGAGAACAATCGAGTATGGACAAGGAATGAAGCAACCATGAGACAACATATCATCGCCTAATGGCTCGTCCAATGTCGTTATACTCAATGGCCACCGTATCACCGGCTAGAACCAACAAAGTATAGAAAAGGCGAGTCCAAATAATCGGGCCAAACTCTGACGACGATCAGAACGGGTTGACCAATCAAAGTCATCATGCTCAATTGACACCGTATCATCAACGCAAACAATCGAGTATGGACAAGGAATGGAGCAACCGTGAGAGATCATATCGTCGTCTAATGGCTCGTCCAATGTCGTTATACTCGATGGCCACCGTATCACCGGATAGAACCAACGAAGTATAGACAAGGCAAGTCCATACAATCGGGTCAAACTCTGACGTCGATGACATGAGGTCTTACGGGTTGCCCATTCAAAGTCATCATGCTCGATTAACACCGTATCACCAGCGAGAAAAATCGAATATGGACAAGGAAGGAAGCAACCGTGAGACATCATATCATCGTCTAATGGCTCGTCCAATGTCGTTATACTCGATGGCCACCGTATCACCGGCTAGAACCAACGAAGTATAGACAAGGCAAGTCCATACAATCGGGCCAAACTGTGACGTCGATGAGATGACGTCTTACAGGTTGCCCATTCAATGTCATCATGCTCGATTGACACCGTCTCACCAGCGAGAACAATCGAGTATGAACAAGGAATGAAGCAACCATGAGACAACATATGACCGCCTAATGGCTCGTCCAATGTCGTTATACTCGATGGCCGCCATATCACCGGCTAGAACCAACGAAGTATAGACAAGGCAAGTCCATACAATCGGGCCAAACTGTGACGTCGATGAGATGAGGTCTTACAGGTTGCCCATTCAAAGTCATCATGCTCGATTGACACCGTCTCACCAGCGAGAACAATCGAGTATGGACAAGGAAGGAAGCAACCATGAGACAACATATCATCGCTTAATGGCTCGACCAATATCGTTATACTCGATGGCCACCATATCACCGGCTATAACCAACAAAGTATACAAAAGGCAAGTCCACATAATCGGGTCAAACTGTGACGTCGATGAGATGAGGTCTTACAGGTTGCCCATTCAAAGTCATCATGCTCAATTGACACCGTATCATCAACGCGAACAATCGAGTATGGACAAGGAATGGAGCAACCCTGAGAGATCATATCGTCGTCTAATGGCTCGTCCAATGTCGTTATACTCGATGACCACCGTATCACCAGCTAGAACCTACGAAGTATAGACAAGGCAAGTCCATACAATCGGGCTAAACTGTGACGTCGATGAGATGAGGTCCTACAGGTTGCCCATTCAAAGTCATCATGCCCGATTGACACCGTCTCACCAGCGAGAACAATCGAGTATGGACAAGGAATGAAGCAACCATGAGACAACATATCATCGCCTAATGGCTCGTTCAATGTCGTTATACTCAATGGCCACCGTATCACCGGCTAGAACCAACAAAGTATAGAAAAGGCGAGTCCAAATAATCGGGCCAAACTCTGACGACGATCAGAACGGGTTGACCAATCAAAGTCATCATGCTCAATTGACACCGTATCATCAACGCGAACAATCGAGTATGGACAAGGAATGGAGCAACCGTGAGAGATCATATCGTCGTCTAATGGCTCGTCCAATGTCGTTATCCTCGATGGCCACCGTATCACCGGCTAGAACCAACAAAGTATAGAAAAGGCGAGTCCCAACAATCGGGTCAAACTGTGACGTCGATGAGATGAGGTTTTACAGGTTGCCAATTCAAAGTCCTCATGCTCGATTGACAGCGTATCACCAGCGAGAACAATCGAGTATGGTCAAGGAATGGAGCAACTGTGAGACATCATATCATCGTCTAATGGCTCGTTCAATGTTGTTATACTCGATAGCCACCGTATCACCGGCTAGAACCAACGAAGTATAGACAAGGCAAGTCCATACAATCGGTCGAAACTGTGACGTCGATGAGATGAGGTCTTACAGGTTGCCCATTCAAAGTCATCATGCTCGATTGACACCGTATCACCAGCGAGAACAATCGAGTATGGACAAGGAATGAAGCAACCATGAGACAACATATCATCGCCTAATGGCTCGTCCAATGTCGTTATACTCAATGGCCACCGTATCACCGGCTAGAACCAACAAAGTATAGACAAGGGAAGTCCATACAATCGGGTCAAACTGTGACGTCGATGAGATGAGGTCTTACGGGTTGCCCATTCAAAGTCATCATGCTCGATTGACACCGTATCACCAGCGAGAACAATCGAGTATGGACAAGGAATGAAGCAACCATGAGACAACATATCATCGCCTAATGGCTCGTCCAATATCGTTATAATCGAGTATGGACAAGTATAGAATAGGCGAGTCCAATCAATCGGGTCAAACTGTGACGTCGATGAGATAAGGCCTTACAGGTTGCCTATTCAAAGTCATCATGCTCAATTGACACCGTATCATCAACGCGAACAATCGAGTATGGACAAGGAATGGAGCAACCGTGAGAGATCATATCGTCGTCTAATGGCTCGTCCAATGTCGTTATCCTCGATGGCCACCGTATCACCGGCTAGAACCAACAAAGTATAGAAAAGGCGAGTCCAAACAATCGGGTCAAACTGTGACGTCGATGAGATGAGGTTTTACAGGTTGCCAATTCAAAGTCCTCATGCTCGATTGACAGCGTATCACCAGCGAGAACAATCGAGTATGGTCAAGGAATGGAGCAACTGTGAGACATCATATCATCGTCTAATGGCTCGTTCAATGTTGTTATACTCGATAGCCACCGTATCACCGGCTAGAACCAACGAAGTATAGACAAGGCAAGTCCATACAATCGGTCCAAACTGTGACGTCGATGAGATGAGGTCTTACAGGTTGCCCATTCCAAGTCATCATGCTCGATTGACACCGTATCACCAGCGAGAACAATCGAGTATGGACAAGGAATGAAGCAACCATGAGACAACATATCATCGCCTAATGGCTCGTCCAATGTCGTTATACTCAATGGCCACCGTATCACCGGCTAGAACCAACAAAGTATAGACAAGGGAAGTCCATACAATCGGGTCAAACTGTGACGTCGATGAGATGAGGTCTTACGGGTTGCCCATTCAAAGTCATCATGCTCAATTGACACCGTATCATCAACGCGAACAATCGAGTATGGACAAGGAATGGAGCAACCCTGAGAGATCATATCGTCGTCTAATGGCTCGTCCAATGTCGTTATACTCGATGACCACCGTATCACCAGCTAGAACCTACGAAGTATAGACAAGGCAAGTCCATACAATCGGGCTAAACTGTGACGTCGATGAGATGAGGTCCTACAGGTTGCCCATTCAAAGTCATCATGCCCGATTGACACCGTCTCACCAGCGAGAACAATCGAGTATGGACAAGGAATGAAGCAACCATGAGACAACATATCATCGCCTAATGGCTCGTCCAATGTCGTTATACTCAATGGCCACCGTATCACCGGCTAGAACCAACAAAGTATAGAAAAGGCGAGTCCAAATAATCGGGCCAAACTCTGACGACGATCAGAACGGGTTGACCAATCAAAGTCATCATGCTCAATTGACACCGTATCATCAACGCGAACAATCGAGTATGGACAAGGAATGGAGCAACCGTGAGAGATCATATCGTCGTCTAATGGCTCGTCCAATGTCGTTATCCTCGATGGCCACCGTATCACCGGCTAGAACCAACAAAGTATAGAAAAGGCGAGTCCCAACAATCGGGTCAAACTGTGACGTCGATGAGATGAGGTTTTACAGGTTGCCAATTCAAAGTCCTCATGCTCGATTGACAGCGTATCACCAGCGAGAACAATCGAGTATGGTCAAGGAATGGAGCAACGGTGAGACATCATATCATCGTCTAATGGCTCGTTCAATGTTGTTATACTCGATAGCCACCGTATCACCGGCTAGAACCAACGAAGTATAGACAAGGCAAGTCCATACAATCGGTCGAAACTGTGACGTCGATGAGATGAGGTCTTACAGGTTGCCCATTCAAAGTCATCATGCTCGATTGACACCGTATCACCAGCGAGAACAATCGAGTATGGACAAGGAATGAAGCAACCATGAGACAACATATCATCGCCTAATGGCTCGTCCAATGTCGTTATACTCAATGGCCACCGTATCACCGGCTAGAACCAACAAAGTATAGACAAGGGAAGTCCATACAATCGGGTCAAACTGTGACGTCGATGAGATGAGGTCTTACGGGTTGCCCATTCAAAGTCATCATGCTCGATTGACACCGTATCACCAGCGAGAACAATCGAGTATGGACAAGGAATGAAGCAACCATGAGACAACATATCATCGCCTAATGGCTCGTCCAATATCGTTATAATCGAGTATGGACAAGTATAGAAAAGGCGAGTCCAATCAATCGGGTCAAACTGTGACGTCGATGAGATAAGGCCTTACAGGTTGCCTATTCAAAGTCATCATGCTCAATTGACACCGTATCATCAACGCGAACAATCGAGTATGGACAAGGAATGGAGCAACCGTGAGAGATCATATCGTCGTCTAATGGCTCGTCCAATGTCGTTATCCTCGATGGCCACCGTATCACCGGCTAGAACCAACAAAGTATAGAAAAGGCGAGTCCAAACAATCGGGTCAAACTGTGACGTCGATGAGATGAGGTTTTACAGGTTGCCAATTCAAAGTCCTCATGCTCGATTGACAGCGTATCACCAGCGAGAACAATCGAGTATGGTCAAGGAATGGAGCAACTGTGAGACATCATATCATCGTCTAATGGCTCGTTCAATGTTGTTATACTCGATAGCCACCGTATCACCGGCTAGAACCAACGAAGTATAGACAAGGCAAGTCCATACAATCGGTCCAAACTGTGACGTCGATGAGATGAGGTCTTACAGGTTGCCCATTCCAAGTCATCATGCTCGATTGACACCGTATCACCAGCGAGAACAATCGAGTATGGACAAGGAATGAAGCAACCATGAGACAACATATCATCGCCTAATGGCTCGTCCAATGTCGTTATACTCAATGGCCACCGTATCACCGGCTAGAACCAACAAAGTATAGACAAGGGAAGTCCATACAATCGGGTCAAACTGTGACGTCGATGAGATGAGGTCTTACGGGTTGCCCATTCAAAGTCATCATGCTCAATTGACACCGTATCATCAACGCGAAACAAAAAAAAAAAAAAAAAAAAAAAAAAAAAAAAAAAAAAAAAAAAAAAAAAAAAAAAAAAAAAAAAAAAAAAAAAAAAAAAAAAAAAAAAAAAAAAAAAAAAAAAAAAAAAAAAAAAAAAAAAAAAAAAAAAAAAAAAAAAAAAAAAAAAAAAAAAAAAAAAAAAAAAAAAAAAAAAAAAAAAAAAA
>JARKIM010000035.1:0-27632 GCA_030378355.1 Eleusine indica
CCACGGGGAGGAGTGGATGGTTTTGGGGGGGGGTGTGTGCGTGGGGCGGGCGAGAGTTCGGTTACGGGGGGTGGTGTTTCGCTGTGTTTGTCGCTCCGTGGGGGACGTTGTTGTGCTGTGTTTGTGGTGGTGGAGGGAGGGTTGGGGATTGGGTCGCTGGGGCTTGTGGTGTTGTGCGGTTTTTTGTGTCGGGGTGGGGGGTTGTGGTGGTGTTTTGTGTGTGCGTGACGGTTGCGGTTTGGTGGGGGTGTCGTGTTTGTGGGTGCCGGTGCGCGTTTTTCGTGTGTGGCGCGGTGTTTGGTGTTGTGTGATGCGACTGTTGTGTGTGGGTTTGTTTTTTTGCGTGTGTGTGTTGTGTTATTGGAGTTTTGTGTCGTCGGTTGTTTTCCTATGCCAATACAAGGTGTGCTGTTCAGCTCAGGGTCTCATAACTAGTAACATCACACGCGGATCCGTAAAATAACTTCATTCGAGTAAACGCACGGAAATAAAACCAAAAATAAATGAGAGAGTAGAGAAAAAAAGGGATGCAACACGAGGACTTCCCAGGAGGTCACCCATCATAGTACTACTCTCGCCCAAGCATGCTTAACTTCGTCGTTCTAATGGGATCCGATGCTTTAGTGCTAGTATGATCGCATCCGACATAAACCATCTTCCTTTTCCTTTTAACCACAACTCCTACATTGACCCATATCCTCATGCATGCTTTTCAGAGCAATGCCGCAATGGCTGACCTCACTGTTGACTTTTGCTAAGCCATATTAATAAATCATTCCCGGCACGGGGCCAGATACGGTTCACTAATATGTCCCAGAGTCAAGTAGGTAAAATCCGCAAGCGCACGGAGAATACCGCTGTAGCATTTCACCCGGAAGTATTCAGGGTATCGTATTTGTTTATCCCAGAGGAAGGTTATGATCAAGAAGCATTACTAACATATAAGATCATGTTAACAATTAGCAAGGATATCTAACCAAGACAGGCGGGTACATGATAATAACTGGGTAGTGTGACACACACAGAAGATTCCTACTAAATAAATAAAGTCTAGTGGAGGAAAGACTAGGCTAAGCTACTCCTACTATACATTTCTATGCAGTTGCATAGCCTAAGTAGAATACATACAGACCCACACTCAGGTTCAGCAGTCAATAGTATAGCACTTCAGGCACGGACTTACCCCTGCATCCACAGGCGACTTCCGCCAAGAGCCTACGCACTAGCCTAGCGGGGAGGATTTCAAAGGACGGACAGGGCTGTCACCACCTGCCGCCTACCTCAACGAACCAGTAGACTAACGAATAATTGATGCAAATCAGTCACCCAAGTACCATACTTGCATGACCAAAGAGCACTCTGCCCCTCCGCGATTACTATTAACGAGGCAGAGTTACCGTACGAATACGATCACCAAACCCATGCTATACTTTATCAGCTAAAACTAAGCATAGAGACTATAACATATAAACTAGACTATAGTGACGGTATATAACTAGCATGACAATAGTAGTATAATAAATATAAACTACTATCACACAAGTAGACTATACTATCACATATATGGATCACAAAATCAAACAAGAAACTCATGACCCAAGCACAACTATATAGAAAAGATATATATATTGATAAGAGTAAAGTCTTACAAAAGGGAAAAGATACAAGAGCCATACCAATTCCAAGTGAAGACTTGGGACTAGAGAGCTCTAGACTCAGCCTAACTCCACTAAAACTCTAAGAACTACTACTAGCAAGAGAGAAATGCTTCTTGTGGTGTGTGTTGAATGTGAAGGCACACCCTCCTATTTATAGCCTCAATAGGTCGGCAAGGGAGCGTAACCGCCACGGAAGGCATCTCAAACCGTCATCAGGAGTCACGGAGGAGCCAACACGTGGAAGCCCAGGCGGAGAGGGCGCCCGGCTGGGTCGGCCGACCTGACCAGGTCGGCCGACCTGGGGGTGGCCCCTCCTGGCCTGTGCTTTCTCCAGGTGGCTGTCCTGTGGGTCCTGAGGTCGGTTCCCGCGGTATTACAGGGAGTTACGTCGGTTAAGTGCTGCAAATGGGCCCTTCAATCCGTGTGACGTCCATGTGGCGCTCTCTGATTGGTCGAAAGTGTGTTTTCTTGCCTTTTGAGGTGTTTCCTTTACATTTCCTCCTGCATGCACAAAGTTCTCCAAGTACAAGTGGAACTATATTATTGTGATAAAGCATGCGTGTATGAAATGCCAAATTCTCCTTTATTTGAGTATAGTTGACGGTTAAGAATGGTACTTAACAGCCGTCAACAAACTCCCCCAAGCTTACCCTTTGCTCGTCCCGAAGCAAAGATAAACTTAAGTTGTTGATCAGGAGTTGCTACAATGTCCTACTCCTCAATAATACTATGCGCACAACAAAGTACTCTTCCTAGAATTAAATATATTGGCGCATAACTTACCCATTTACCTCGATCCATGGGGCTTTTACACCTCATTGTCTTGGGCGGTTGAGAGATAGAACAATTGCAGGGCACCAATCACTTGCTCTAGATTCCGCTATGTTGTTCCGGAGGTTTTCAAAAGATTTTGAAAATAAAAACCAAGTTCCTCAAATGATTCTCTCGGATCACTCAATATGTGTATGATTCCTCACCAAGGCAAAGTGTTGCCTATAATCACCTACTTCTAAATAAGGCTTTATGTGGAGCTCAAGGTAGGGATATATGAAGCACTCATGTTCACATAATATTGCTATGTCAAAAGACCGGATCCAAGAAAAACATCAATTCAAACAATCTTGATCAAGATGTGCAAGTGTGTGGGAGAACGGAGGAATGGTGGATGGGAAGAAATAACTCCTTTTTGAATTTTCCTTCTCTCTTTTGGAGTTTCTAGGCTATGGCTATCTTTTGCTTGCTCTCTTTTTTTGAGCATTTTTTTTTTTTTTTTTTTTTTTTTTCTTTGCATAGCCATAGTCCTAGTTTGCAATGAATACTTTGAGAGAGGAATTTTGTAATGGATATATGGAGTGTTTCTTTGGATAGATGGATGGATAGTGGCTTTCTTCCGGTGTAGAAGAATAGCTCACGGTGGATATGGTGGATATGGTGGATGCTATCTTCTTGATTTAGAAGGATAGCTCATGGCGGTGGATGTGTGTATATGATCTTGATCAAGAAAGCATGAAAAGAGTTCTACTAGGGTCACAACAATTTTGACTAAGCTCAATGTGAAACAAGCAGCATATGTGTAAAGGTTTTCAAATGTAAACACTACATATGGCTGTGGTGGGAATTTCATCATTGAGGAACTTATCAATTTGTCATTTTGAAAAATAAAACTTCGGAATTCAAGCTTTACGTTGAGCAAGATCATAGCAGCCCTATCTATCATATCATACCTCTCAACAACTTAGAACTAGAGAATGCATATGCTACCCACAAGATTCAAGTTCAAGGCAAGATTTACCAACAAACCTAACTCTTGAGAGAGTACTAAGTTGTAAACTAGCATTAGAGAGGAATAAAGGACAGAGCAACTATTCATCATTTCAACATAGGAAAATTATACACATTCATACCGCGCATGAAAAAGGGAAATATTTTTGTTCTTTTTATGTTTTGCAAATTTTTATGGAATTTCAGATTTAGCAAATGCAAGAAATAAAGGGAAGGGGAAAGATACAAGTTACCATGAGAAGGGGGGTCCTCCCCCAAGCTTGTTCTTGCTCATCTGCTGGTTCGGGTCGTAGCCTTGGGAGCGGAAGAAGGCATCCCAATTGTTCTGATTCTGAGCCATCATCGCGTTCAGCTGGCGGAATTGGTTGTCGCTGAAATTCTGCCATTGCTGGGTGTCGGCGACATGTTGCGTGAGAGTTTGTTGCATGCTCTCGGTGCGCAAATCAATGTCGTCCACCCTCCTTGTCAACTCGGACATCCCATAGTTGAGTTCACGGAACCCATGGGATGAGAATGACCGAGTGGCAAAGGATGGCGGTCCGCTTGAACTTGATGACGTCTGCATGGGGTAATTGTACTGAGATTCCCATGCTCCGGCCTGCCATGTTGATGCACCTGCCTCGTCGTGTGGCGGGGGCTGCTCCCATACCGGATCTCCGGTCGGAGTGTGAAACTCCGGTGTAGGCTCCATATGCCTACGGGAACGTGTCGGTTGCCCTGAAACACTATGCCTGCGAACTTCTCCCACTGGCTCAAGTGGGAGGGTTAGTGCCCGACAGTGATACAAACGAAGACCCGGGTTAGGTAACGGGAATTCATTTGTATACCCGGGAAAGTGATAGATCAAGGTATTATTTGGACCATGTTTCAAAGTATGTCCTTGCACAAAATAGTCCTCGCCTAGAAATTCTCTATCTACCGTCAAATATTCAATATGAACATTCTCAAGCAGACCACACTTCTGCGCAATGCGAGTAACTAAAGAGGTGCACTCAATTGGTCCTGTCAACTTTATATTGTCTAACCATTGATCAATCATGCATTCCGCGGGTGACACCCTAATTTTCTTAACCATGGCATAAAGTATTTTCAATTCATCTTGCCGGACAACCCTAATGTCACCTCGAGGAAACAAGGTCATAGCCAACCACACATGCATAAATCTAAGTGTAGGATTATGGATGGCACTTGTTCTAGGCTTGGGACCCCACTCGTTTCCGGAAATCTTTTTCCAAAAACTTTCTTTATGGAACCCCTTTAGCGCTTTATCTAAGTCTAGCCTACATTTAGGATTTAGACCTAGCATAGCATGAAGATCACCCCATGTGACCAAGCGCTCTTGCCCAAACAAGCGAAAAGAAATGCCTTCATCATACTTTCTAAGGGTGCATAAAAACTGCATAGTAAGCAAACGAGAACCCGGCTCATCTACTTCTACGAAATTTAGCCAACCCATAGTGCGAAAAATAGAGGCAAATTCTTCTCTCATACCTATTTTCTCAAGGAAGTCCGGATCGAAGCGTCGGGTGTGGGCGAATGGCCGTTCTCTCATGAGCGCGATGGCTTGGCCCTCGCGGTTGTCCTTGATGTCGAGATGCTCCTCGGTGATGAGCAAGGCCGGCCTTTCCTCCGGAATTTCAGCTTCGGGGTCACCATGCCCCGGACTTGGTGTGAGCTCGACGGAGGATGCTTGACTCGTGCTTGCACGAGTGCTTTTTCTCCGCTTGATTCCGGCGACTTGCTTCATTCGTTTGAACATGGCTGCACACAAGAACAAACACAAGACAAGAACAAAAAACAAGATCGAACAAGTGTTCGGGTGAGCGTTAGTGAAAACGACAAACCCGAGCTTCTCCGAAATTGGTTTTCTTTTCACAACAACTTGCAAATGCACTAAAACAGAGGGGAAATATTTTTTGGGTTTTTGGGGCTGTAGTAAAGTTGAAGAACACGAAATTTTGGGAGAGCAACAAGTGAGCAAAGGAGGGGAGTGAAAGATGAGCTTGGAATGGTGAAGCTCCCCCTCCTGGGCGGTTTTTATAGCCAAGGAAGCAAGATGGCCGTTAGCAAGAGACAGAGCAACGGCCATATAGCCGTTGGGAGAAAGGAGCACAGGAAAAAGTGGGGCCAGAGGGTCGGCCGACCTCACCAGGTCGGCCGACCTGGCAGGTGGGCCTCCTGGCAGCCCCCTTTTTCCTAGGTGTTCCCCAATGGCTAGGGGATTTGTCCCCTGCTGCCTTTTTGCTCAAAAAGCTCGACAAAAAATCTTTTAAAAATGGAAAGCCCAAAAACCTATTTTCTAAATTTTCAAAAATGCAAATGAGTTTTGAAAAATTCCAAGGTGGCTGGAAAAATTCAAAAATGCAGAAATGCAGTGGTCGGGAAAAATCAAAATGTGGTGGAAAGCAAATATGTAATTAAAAGAGCAAATATGGATAACTACCGGTTTAACCTCCCGGCGAGGACTCACCTTTTAAAGTCCGACGAGCGGGACTTTTCTCCGGCGTTCAGCTCGATGAAGCGTTGTCCGGTCCCGGAGATGAAGACACGGATGATGCTTCTTGTTTCGTGCGCCACACCTTCTTGGTCTTTGTTGCGGTCGGTGGCTCCTCGGGCTTCGGAGGCTGCGGTTTTGCAGGCTTCACAGCCTGTTTCTTTGCAGACCTCGGAGGTTGCTGCCTTGTGGACTTCGGAGGCTGTTGCTTAATGTGTGACCTTTGCCTCCTTGCCTTCATCAGTTGTTGTTGTGCAAAATTTTCCTTCTCAAGGAAGTTCTTCATGAATGTGATGAGGCTGTCCTTCTTTGGCGGAGTGACCTCCACTTCCTTGATGTTGCTTGGGTTCGGCCCGTACTTGATATGGATCATGTTGCACTGTTCTTTCCTTGGCCGAAAGTCAAACTTCTCCTCCTTGCCATTGATGTGGAAGCGGATTTCTCCGGCTCCTACATCGATGCGAGCATCCGCAGTGCTGAGAAATGGGCGTCCTAGGATGAGCGGTGTGCTCTTCCCGACGTCCATATCAAGCACTACGAAGTCGACGGGGATGAAGCAATTCCGGATTTTCACCGGAATATCTTCGGCGATCCCCGCCGGATAGCGGACCGTTGAATCGGCCAGCTGCAGCTGCATCGGCGTGGGGGATAGTGTAGTGTAGTTGAGCTTGTCGAAGACATCCTTCGGCATGACGCTCACACTTGCCCCAAGATCACATAAGGCATGGTCGAAGTTCTGTGTCCCGATCGAGCAGGTGATCGTGGGACACCCTGGATCTTTCTTCTTCTCAGGAAGCCGGTTGAGTATAGCAGCGCTACACTCTTCCGTCAGCTTGACAATTTCTGTGGTCGGTAGTGGGCGCTTGTTGCTGATAAGATCCTTGAGGTAGCGAGCGTACGTGGGTACTTGTATCGCATCCAGCAAGGGCACGTTGATGTGCAGCTTCTGGATTACCTCAACGAAGCGTGTGAACTGCTCGTCCACGGTGGGCTTCCTTCTTCTTTCGGGAAACGGCATGAGGTTCGTGTCATAGAACTCATGTGGGGCCGTTTTCCTGGGCGGCAGTTCTTCTTCTTCTGCCGGCTTCTCAGCTGATGTGTCCTTTCCTGCATGGTTAGGATATGGCGGATCCCGAGTGGACTTACCTCCTCTCGTGGTAACCGCATTAACATTTTCTAAGGGGGTCTCGGGTTGCCCCGGGATTTTCCCCGACTCAGCAGTAGGAACAGCAGCAGCTAACTGAGCTAATTGAGTTTCTATCATTTTATTAAAGCTCAGCTGACTCTTGAGAGCAGAGGAAACACCCTCTATCTTAGTGTGGATGCTCTCAAGAGTCCTATCAGTGGTGGCAAGCTTTTTACTAATGTTATCATTAACCTTAGCTTGACCAAGCACAAAATCTTTCAAGGAGGGCTGATTATAACCGGAATTAAAACCAGAGAAGTTGCCAGAGTTACCTCCTTGGTAGTTGGGACGTGGTGGACCCCAACTTTGACCTCCTTGTGGACGGTAGCCGTTGTTGTTGTTGTTGCCCATGAACATTGCGTCCTCACGGGTCTCAGGGCAGTCATTGCCCGAGTGTCCCGTGTTGCCACAGACCTCGCAAGTCATCCGAGCATCTAGGGCTTTCACTTCTCCATTGGCTTGGTCGTCCATCTTCTTCATGAGAAGGTCAATCTTGGCGGCGAGCATGTCAACCTCCTTGACGGAGTGCATGCCTCGCTGGCGAGGTTGGAGGCGCTCTTCATTCCAACCTTGGTTGGACACCATCTTCTCGATCAAAGCTTTTGCCTTGCTCACAGTGAGCGAGAAGAAGGCTCCACCAGCAGCAGCGTCGAGGTGGTCGCGGGCCGACGGAGTAAGCCCGTTGTAGAAGTTCTGGATGATCAGCCAATCATCCATCCCGTGGTGGGGACATGCCAGGATGTACTCCTGGAGCCTCTCCCATGCCTCAGGAATCGACTCCTTCGACTCCTGCTGGAAGCTTGAGATCCTTCCGCGGAGGGCATTGGTCTTGCCCAGCGGGAAGAACTTTGCAAGGAACGCAGCTGAACACTTCTCCCAAGTGTTCACAGCTTCAGGGTTTGCGTAGAACCACTGTCTCGCTCTCCCAAGGAGAGAGAACGGGAACAGTCGAAGGCGAACAGCGTCGGGGGTGACGTCCTTCATTTTGAACGTGTTGCAAATCTCCAGGAATTGCTGGAGATGAGCACTAGCGTCCTCATTGGCTTTCCCACAGAATGGGCTAGCCTGCACCATGGTGATGAGACCGGTCTTGATCTCGAAGTTCGCATCTCCCACATTGCCAGCTGGTCCCGTAGGGATGTTGGCAGCGGAGGGAGCGGAGAACTCGCGGAGGGTCTTGTCGGCCATTTGCTTAGAGCTTGATGGTGCGGGAATGACAGGTTCGATTGGCCGAGTCTCCTTACGAGGAGGGGTGAGCCTAGCTCGTGTCCTTCTCAGGAGTGACTCAGGATCTTCAGTGAAGTTTGTCGGCAAGTCGAAACCAGTCATACACTACCCTGTTTTCATACAAAATGCAGAAAACAAAGCAAGGTTAACCTGCTTAGGAGATAGCCTTAATAATTGCAACACTACTATATACATTAGTAATTTTTCTTGATCATACGCCTTCCCCGGCAACGGCGCCAGAAATGCTTGTTGACTTTTGCTAAGCCATATTAATAAATCATTCCCGGCACGGGGCCAGGAACGGTTCACTAATATGTCCCAGAGTCAAGTAGGTAAAATCCGCAAGCGCACGGAGAATACCGCTGTAGCATTTCACCCGGAAGTATTCAGGGTATCGTATTTGTTTATCCCAAAGGAAGGGTATGATCAAGAAGCGTTACTAACATATAAGATCATGTTAACAATTAGCAAGGATATCTAACCAAGACAGGCGGGTACATGATAATAACTGGGTAGTGTGACACACACAGAAGATTCCTACTAAATAAATAAAGTCTAGTGGAGGAAAGACTAGGCTAAGCTACTCCTACTATACATTTCTATGCAGTTGCATAGCCTAAGTAGAATACATACAGACCCACACTCAGGTTCAGCAGTCAATAGTATAGCACTTCAGGCACGGACTTACCCCTGCATCCACAGGCGACTTCCGCCAAGAGCCTACGCACTAGCCTAGCGGGGAGGATTTCAAAGGACGGACAGGGCTGTCACCACCTGCCGCCTACCTCAACGAACCAGTAGACTAACGAATAATTGATGCAAATCAGTCACCCAAGTACCATACTTGCATGACCAAAGAGCACTCTGCCCCTCCGCGATTACTATTAACGAGGCAGAGTTACCGTACGAATACGATCACCAAACCCATGCTATACTTTATCAGCTAAAACTAAGCATAGAGACTATAACATATAAACTAGACTATAGTGACGGTATATAACTAGCATGACAATAGTAGTATAATAAATATAAACTACTATCACACAAGTAGACTATACTATCACATATATGGATCACAAAATCAAACAAGAAACTCATGACCCAAGCACAACTATATAGAAAAGATATATATATTGATAAGAGTAAAGTCTTACAAAAGGGAAAAGATACAAGAGCCATACCAATTCCAAGTGAAGACTTGGGACTAGAGAGCTCTAGACTCAGCCTAACTCCACTAAAACTCTAAGAACTACTACTAGCAAGAGAGAAATGCTTCTTGTGGTGTGTGTTGAATGTGAAGGCACACCCTCCTATTTATAGCCTCAATAGGTCGGCAAGGGAGCGTAACCGCCACGGAAGGCATCTCAAACCGTCATCAGGAGTCACGGAGGAGCCAACACGTGGAAGCCCAGGCGGAGAGGGCGCCCGGCTGGGTCGGCCGACCTGACCAGGTCGGCCGACCTGGGGGTGGCCCCTCCTGGCCTGTGCTTTCTCCAGGTGGCTGTCCTGTGGGTCCTGAGGTCGGTTCCCGCGGTATTACAGGGAGTTACGTCGGTTAAGTGCTGCAAATGGGCCCTTCAATCCGTGTGACGTCCATGTGGCGCTCTCTGATTGGTCGAAAGTGTGTTTTCTTGCCTTTTGAGGTGTTTCCTTTACATTTCCTCCTGCATGCACAAAGTTCTCCAAGTACAAGTGGAACTATATTATTGTGATAAAGCATGCGTGTATGAAATGCCAAATTCTCCTTTATTTGAGTATAGTTGACGGTTAAGAATGGTACTTAACAGCCGTCAACACTCACTTCCGCTGACCGCGTGTCGTGCTGTTCAGCTCAGGGTCTCATAACTAGTAACATCACATGCGGATCCGTGAAATAACTTCATTCGAGTAAACGCACGGAAATAAAACCAAAAATAAATGAGAGAGTAGAGAAAAAAAGGGATGCAACACGAGGACTTCCTAGAAGGTCAACCATCCTAGTACTACTCTCGCCCAAGCATGCTTAACTTCGGAGTTCTGATGGGATCCGGTGCTTTAGTACTGGTATGATCGTATCCGACATAAACCATCTTCTGTTTCCTTTTAACCACAACTCCTACATTGACCCATATCCTCATGCACGCTTTTCAGAGCAATGCCGCAATGGCTGACCTCACTTCCGCTGACCGCGTGTCGTGCTGTTCAGCTCAGGGTCTCATAACTAGTAACATCACACACGGATCCGTGAAATAACTTCATTCGAGTAAACGCACGGAAATAAAACCAAAAATAAATGAGAGAGTAGAGAAAAAAAGGAATGCAACACGGGGACTTCCCAGGAGGTCACCCATCCTAGTACTACTCTCGCCCAAGCACACTTAACTTCGGAGTTCTGATGGGATCCGATGCTTTAGTGCTGGTATGATCGCACCCGACATAAACCATCTTTTGTTTCGTTTTAACCACAACTCCTACATTGACCCATATCCTCATGCACGCTTTTCAGAGCAATGTCGCAATGGCTGACCTCACTTCCGCTGACCGCGTGTCGTGCTGTTCAGCTCAGGGTCTCATAACTAGTAACATCACACGCGGATCCGTGAAATAACTTCATTCGAGTAAACGCACGGAAATAAAACCAAAAATAAATGAGAGAGTAGAGAAAAAAAGGGATACAACACAAGGACTTCCCAGGAGGTCACTCATCCTAGTACTACTCTCGCCCAAGCACGCTTAACTTCGGAGTTCTGATGGGATCAGGTGCTTTAGTGCTGGTATGATCGCATCCGACATAAACCATCTTTTGTTTCGTTTTAACCACAACTCCTACATTGACCCATATCCTCATGCACGCTTTTCAGAGCAATGCCGCAATGCCTGACCTCACTTCCGCTGACCGCGTGTCGTGCTGTTCACCTCAGGGTCTCATAACTAGTAACATCACACGCGGACCCGTAAAATAAATTCATTCGAGTAAACGCACGGAAATAAAACCAAAAATAAATGAGAGAGTAGAGAAAAAAAGGGATGCAACACGAGGACTTCCCAGGAGGTCACCCATCCTAGTACTACTCTCGCCCAAGCACGCTTAACTTCGGAGTTCTAATGGGATCCGATGCTTTAGTGCTAGTATGATCGCATCCGACATAAACCATCTTCCTTTTCCTTTTAACCACAACTCCTACATTGACCCATATCCTCATGCATGCTTTTCAGAGCAATGCCGCAATGGCTGACCTCACTTCCGCTGACCGCGTGTCGTGCTGTTCAGCTCAGGGTCTCATAACTAGTAACATCTCATGCGGATCCGTGAAATAACTTCATTCGAGTAAACGCACGGAAATAAAACCAAAAATAAATGAGAGAGTAGAGAAAAAAAGGGATGCAACACGAGGACTTCCTAGAAGGTCAACCATCCTAGTACTACTCTCGCCCAAGCATGCTTAACTTCGGAGTTCTGATGGGATCCGGTGCTTTAGTGCTGGTATGATCGTATCCGACATAAACCATCTTCTGTTTCCTTTTAACCACAACTCCTACATTGACCTATATCCTCATGCACGCTTTTCAGAGCAATGCCGCAATGGCTGACCTCACTTCCGCTGACCGCGTGTCGTGCTGTTCCGCTCAGGGTCTCATAACTAGTAACATCACACGCGGATCCGTGAAATAACTTCATTCGAGTAAACGCACGGAAATAAAACCAAAAATAAATGAGAGAGTAGAGAAAAAAAGGGATGCAACACGAGGACTTCCCAGGAGGTCACCCATCCTAGTACTACTCTCGCTCAAGCACGCTTAACTTCGGAGTTCTAATGGGATCCGATGCTTTAGTGCTAGTATGATCGCATCCGACATAAACCATCTTCCTTTTCCTTTTAACCACAACTCCTACATTGACCCATATCCTCATGCATGCTTTTCAGAGCAATGCCGCAATGGCTGACCTCACTTCCGCTGACCGCGTGTCGTGCTGTTCAGCTCAGGGTCTCATAACTAGTAACATCTCATGCGGATCCGTGAAATAACTTCATTCGAGTAAACACACGGAAATAAAACCAAAAATAAATGAGAGAGTAGAGAAAAAAAGGGATGCAACACGAGGACTTCCTAGAAGGTCAACCATCCTAGTACTACTCTCGCCCAAGCATGCTTAACTTCGGAGTTCTGATGGGATCCGGTGCTTTAGTGCTGGTATGATCGTATCCGACATAAACCATCTTCTGTTTCCTTTTAACCACAACTCCTACATTGACCTATATCCTCATGCACGCTTTTCAGAGCAATGCCGCAATGGCTGACCTCACTTCCGCTGACCGCGTGTCGTGCTGTTCCGCTCAGGGTCTCATAACTAGTAACATCACACGTGGATCCGTGAAATAACTTCATTCGAGTAAACGCACGGAAATAAAACCAAAAATAAATGAGAGAGTAGAGAAAAAAAGGGATGCAACACAAGGACTTCCCAGGAGGTCGCCCATCCTAGTACTACTCTCGCCCAAGCACGCTTAACTTCGGAGTTCTGATGGGATCCGGTGCTTTAGTGCTGGTATGATCGCATCTGACATAAACCATCTTTTGTTTCGTTTTAACCACAACTCCTACATTGACCCATATCCTAATGCACGCTTTTCGGAGCAATGCCGCAATGGCTGACCTCACTTCCGCTGACCGCGTGTCGTGCTGTTCAGCTCTGGGTCTCATAACTAGTAACATCACACGCGGATCCGTGAAATAACTTCATTCGAGTAAACGCACGGAAATAAAACCAAAAATAAATGAGAGAGTAGAGAAAAAAGGGATACAACACGAGGACTTCCCAGGAGGTCACCCATCCTAGTACTACTCTCGCCTAAGCACGCTTAACTTCGGAGTTCTGATGGGATCAGGTGCTTTAGTGCTGGTATGATCGCATCTGACATAAACCATCTTTTGTTTCGTTTTAACCACAACGCCTACATTGACCCATATCCTCATGCACGCTTTTCAGAGCAATGCCGCAATGGCTGACCTCACTTCCGCTGACCGCGTGTCGTGCTGTTCAGCTCAGGGTCTCATAACTAGTAACATCACACGCGGATCCGTAAAATAACTTCATTCGAGTAAACGCACGGAAATAAAACCAAAAATAAATGAGAGAGTAGAGAAAAAAAGGGATGCAACACGAGGACTTCCCAGGAGGTCACCCATCATAGTACTACTCTCGCCCAAGCATGCTTAACTTCGTCGTTCTAATGGGATCCGATGCTTTAGTGCTAGTATGATCGCATCCGACATAAACCATCTTCCTTTTCCTTTTAACCACAACTCCTACATTGACCCATATCCTCATGCATGCTTTTCAGAGCAATGCCGCAATGGCTGACCTCACTTCCGCTGACCGCGTGTCGTGCTGTTCAGCTCAGGGTCTCATAACTAGTAACATCACATGCGGATCCGTGAAATAACTTCATTCGAGTAAACGCACGGAAATAAAACCAAAAATAAATGAGAGAGTAGAGAAAAAAAGGGATGCAACACGAGGACTTCCTAGAAGGTCAACCATCCTAGTACTACTCTCGCCCAAGCATGCTTAACTTCGGAGTTCTGATGGGATCCGGTGCTTTAGTACTGGTATGATCGTATCCGACATAAACCATCTTCTGTTTCCTTTTAACCACAACTCCTACATTGACCCATATCCTCATGCACGCTTTTCAGAGCAATGCCGCAATGGCTGACCTCACTTCCGCTGACCGCGTGTCGTGCTGTTCAGCTCAGGGTCTCATAACTAGTAACATCACACACGGATCCGTGAAATAACTTCATTCGAGTAAACGCACGGAAATAAAACCAAAAATAAATGAGAGAGTAGAGAAAAAAAGGAATGCAACACGGGGACTTCCCAGGAGGTCACCCATCCTAGTACTACTCTCGCCCAAGCACACTTAACTTCGGAGTTCTGATGGGATCCGATGCTTTAGTGCTGGTATGATCGCACCCGACATAAACCATCTTTTGTTTCGTTTTAACCACAACTCCTACATTGACCCATATCCTCATGCACGCTTTTCAGAGCAATGTCGCAATGGCTGACCTCACTTCCGCTGACCGCGTGTCGTGCTGTTCAGCTCAGGGTCTCATAACTAGTAACATCACACGCGGATCCGTGAAATAACTTCATTCGAGTAAACGCACGGAAATAAAACCAAAAATAAATGAGAGAGTAGAGAAAAAAAGGGATACAACACAAGGACTTCCCAGGAGGTCACTCATCCTAGTACTACTCTCGCCCAAGCACGCTTAACTTCGGAGTTCTGATGGGATCAGGTGCTTTAGTGCTGGTATGATCGCATCCGACATAAACCATCTTTTGTTTCGTTTTAACCACAACTCCTACATTGACCCATATCCTCATGCACGCTTTTCAGAGCAATGCCGCAATGCCTGACCTCACTTCCGCTGACCGCGTGTCGTGCTGTTCACCTCAGGGTCTCATAACTAGTAACATCACACGCGGACCCGTAAAATAAATTCATTCGAGTAAACGCACGGAAATAAAACCAAAAATAAATGAGAGAGTAGAGAAAAAAAGGGATGCAACACGAGGACTTCCCAGGAGGTCACCCATCCTAGTACTACTCTCGCCCAAGCACGCTTAACTTCGGAGTTCTAATGGGATCCGATGCTTTAGTGCTAGTATGATCGCATCCGACATAAACCATCTTCCTTTTCCTTTTAACCACAACTCCTACATTGACCCATATCCTCATGCATGCTTTTCAGAGCAATGCCGCAATGGCTGACCTCACTTCCGCTGACCGCGTGTCGTGCTGTTCAGCTCAGGGTCTCATAACTAGTAACATCTCATGCGGATCCGTGAAATAACTTCATTCGAGTAAACGCACGGAAATAAAACCAAAAATAAATGAGAGAGTAGAGAAAAAAAGGGATGCAACACGAGGACTTCCTAGAAGGTCAACCATCCTAGTACTACTCTCGCCCAAGCATGCTTAACTTCGGAGTTCTGATGGGATCCGGTGCTTTAGTGCTGGTATGATCGTATCCGACATAAACCATCTTCTGTTTCCTTTTAACCACAACTCCTACATTGACCTATATCCTCATGCACGCTTTTCACAGCAATGCCGCAATGGCTGACCTCACTTCCGCTGACCGCGTGTCGTGCTGTTCAGCTCAGGGTCTCATAACTAGTAACATCACACACGGATCCGTGAAATAACTTCATTCGAGTAAACGCACGGAAATAAAACCAAAAATAAATGAGAGAGTAGAGAAAAAAAGGAATGCAACACGAGGACTTCCCAGGAGGTCACCCATCCTAGTACTACTCTCGCCCAAGCACGCTTAACTTCGGAGTTCTAATGGGATCCGATGCTTTAGTGCTGGTATGATCGCATCCGACATAAACCATCTTTTGTTTCGTTTTAACCACAACTCCTACATTGACCCATATCCTCATGCACGCTTTTCAGAGCAATGTCGCAATGGCTGACCTCACTTCCGCTGACCGCGTGTCGTGCTGTTCAGCTCAGGGTCTCATAACTAGTAACATCACACGCGGATCCGTAAAATAACTTCATTCGAGTAAACGCACGGAAATAAAACCAAAAATAAATGAGAGAGTAGAGAAAAAAAGGGATACAACACGAGGACTTCCCAGGAAGTCACCCATCCTAGTACTACTCTCGCCCAAGCACGCTTAACTTCGGTGTTCTGATGGGATCCGGTGCTTTAGTGCTGGTATGATCGCATCCGACATAAACCATCTTCCTTTTCCTTTTAACCACAACTCCTACATTGACCCATATCCTCATGCACGCTTTTCAGAGCAATGCCGCAATGGCTGACCTCACTTCCGCTGAACTAAAAATAAATGAGAGAGTAGAGAAAGAAGGGATTCAACACGAGAACTTCCCAGAAGCTCACCCATCCTAGTACTACTCTCGCCCAAGCACGCTTAACTTCGGAGTTCGGATGGGATCCGGTGCTTTAGTGCTGGTATGATCGCATCCGACATAAACCATCTTTTGTTTCCTTTTAACCACAACTCCTACATTGACCCACATACTCATGCACGCTTTTCAGAGCAATGCCGCAATGGCTGACCTCACTTCCGCTGACCGCGTGTCGTGCTGTTCCGCTCAGGGTCTCATAACTAGTAACATCACACGCGGATCCGTAAAATAACTTCATTCGAGTAAACGCACGGAAATAAAACCAAAAATAAATGAGAGAGTAGAGAAAAAAAGGGATGCAAGACGAGGACTTCCTAGGAGGTCACCCATCCTAGTACTACTCTCGCCCAAGCACGCTTAACTTCGGAGTTGTGATGGGATCCGGTGCTTTAGTGCTGGTATGATCGCATCCCAGATAAACCATCTTTTGTTTCCTTTTAACCACAACTCCTACATTGACCCATATCCTCATGCACGCTTTTCAGAGCAATGCCGCAATGGCTGACCTCACTTCCGCTGACCGCGTGTCGTGCTGTTCAGCTCAGGGTCTCATAACTAGTAACATCACACGCGGATCCGTGAAATAACTTCATTCGAGTAAACGCACGGAAATAAAACCAAAAATAAATGAGAGAGTAGAGAAAAAAAGGAATGCAACACGGGGACTTCCCAGGAGGTCACCCATCCTAGTACTACTCTCGCCCAAGCACACTTAACTTCGGAGTTCTGATGGGATCCGATGCTTTAGTGCTGGTATGATCGCACCCGACATAAACCATCTTTTGTTTCGTTTTAACCACAACTCCTACATTGACCCATATCCTAATGCACGCTTTTCGGAGCAATGCCGCAATGGCTGACCTCACTTCCGCTGACCGCGTGTCGTGCTGTTCAGCTCTGGGTCTCATAACTAGTAACATCACACGCGGATCCGTGAAATAACTTCATTCGAGTAAACGCACGGAAATAAAACCAAAAATAAATGAGAGAGTAGAGAAAAAAGGGATACAACACGAGGACTTCCCAGGAGGTCACCCATCCTAGTACTACTCTCGCCTAAGCACGCTTAACTTCGGAGTTCTGATGGGATCAGGTGCTTTAGTGCTGGTATGATCGCATCTGACATAAACCATCTTTTGTTTCGTTTTAACCACAACGCCTACATTGACCCATATCCTCATGCACGCTTTTCAGAGCAATGCCGCAATGGCTGACCTCACTTCCGCTGACCGCGTGTCGTGCTGTTCAGCTCAGGGTCTCATAACTAGTAACATCACACGCGGATCCGTAAAATAGCTTCATTCGAGTAAACGCACGGAAATAAAACCAAAAATAAATGAGAGAGTAGAGAAAAAAAGGGATGCAACACGAGGACTTCCCAGGAGGTCACCCATCATAGTACTACTCTCGCCCAAGCATGCTTAACTTCGTCGTTCTAATGGGATCCGATGCTTTAGTGCTAGTATGATCGCATCCGACATAAACCATCTTCCTTTTCCTTTTAACCACAACTCCTACATTGACCCATATCCTCATGCATGCTTTTCAGAGCAATGCCGCAATGGCTGACCTCACTTCCGCTGACCGCGTGTCGTGCTGTTCAGCTCAGGGTCTCATAACTAGTAACATCACATGCGGATCCGTGAAATAACTTCATTCGAGTAAACGCACGGAAATAAAACCAAAAATAAATGAGAGAGTAGAGAAAAAAAGGGATGCAACACGAGGACTTCCTAGAAGGTCAACCATCCTAGTACTACTCTCGCCCAAGCATGCTTAACTTCGGAGTTCTGATGGGATCCGGTGCTTTAGTACTGGTATGATCGTATCCGACATAAACCATCTTCTGTTTCCTTTTAACCACAACTCCTACATTGACCCATATCCTCATGCACGCTTTTCAGAGCAATGCCGCAATGGCTGACCTCACTTCCGCTGACCGCGTGTCGTGCTGTTCAGCTCAGGGTCTCATAACTAGTAACATCACACACGGATCCGTGAAATAACTTCATTCGAGTAAACGCACGGAAATAAAACCAAAAATAAATGAGAGAGTAGAGAAAAAAAGGAATGCAACACGGGGACTTCCCAGGAGGTCACCCATCCTAGTACTACTCTCGCCCAAGCACACTTAACTTCGGAGTTCTGATGGGATCCGATGCTTTAGTGCTGGTATGATCGCACCCGACATAAACCATCTTTTGTTTCGTTTTAACCACAACTCCTACATTGACCCATATCCTCATGCACGCTTTTCAGAGCAATGTCGCAATGGCTGACCTCACTTCCGCTGACCGCGTGTCGTGCTGTTCAGCTCAGGGTCTCATAACTAGTAACATCACACGCGGATCCGTGAAATAACTTCATTCGAGTAAACGCACGGAAATAAAACCAAAAATAAATGAGAGAGTAGAGAAAAAAAGGGATACAACACAAGGACTTCCCAGGAGGTCACTCATCCTAGTACTACTCTCGCCCAAGCACACTTAACTTCGGAGTTCTGATGGGATCCGATGCTTTAGTGCTGGTATGATCGCACCCGACATAAACCATCTTTTGTTTCGTTTTAACCACAACTCCTACATTGACCCATATCCTAATGCACGCTTTTCGGAGCAATGCCGCAATGGCTGACCTCACTTCCGCTGACCGCGTGTCGTGCTGTTCAGCTCTGGGTCTCATAACTAGTAACATCACACGCGGATCCGTGAAATAACTTCATTCGAGTAAACGCACGGAAATAAAACCAAAAATAAATGAGAGAGTAGAGAAAAAAGGGATACAACACGAGGACTTCCCAGGAGGTCACCCATCCTAGTACTACTCTCGCCTAAGCACGCTTAACTTCGGAGTTCTGATGGGATCAGGTGCTTTAGTGCTGGTATGATCGCATCTGACATAAACCATCTTTTGTTTCGTTTTAACCACAACGCCTACATTGACCCATATCCTCATGCACGCTTTTCAGAGCAATGCCGCAATGGCTGACCTCACTTCCGCTGACCGCGTGTCGTGCTGTTCAGCTCAGGGTCTCATAACTAGTAACATCACACGCGGATCCGTAAAATAACTTCATTCGAGTAAACGCACGGAAATAAAACCAAAAATAAATGAGAGAGTAGAGAAAAAAAGGGATGCAACACGAGGACTTCCCAGGAGGTCACCCATCATAGTACTACTCTCGCCCAAGCATGCTTAACTTCGTCGTTCTAATGGGATCCGATGCTTTAGTGCTAGTATGATCGCATCCGACATAAACCATCTTCCTTTTCCTTTTAACCACAACTCCTACATTGACCCATATCCTCATGCATGCTTTTCAGAGCAATGCCGCAATGGCTGACCTCACTTCCGCTGACCGCGTGTCGTGCTGTTCAGCTCAGGGTCTCATAACTAGTAACATCACATGCGGATCCGTGAAATAACTTCATTCGAGTAAACGCACGGAAATAAAACCAAAAATAAATGAGAGAGTAGAGAAAAAAAGGGATGCAACACGAGGACTTCCTAGAAGGTCAACCATCCTAGTACTACTCTCGCCCAAGCATGCTTAACTTCGGAGTTCTGATGGGATCCGGTGCTTTAGTACTGGTATGATCGTATCCGACATAAACCATCTTCTGTTTCCTTTTAACCACAACTCCTACATTGACCCATATCCTCATGCACGCTTTTCAGAGCAATGCCGCAATGGCTGACCTCACTTCCGCTGACCGCGTGTCGTGCTGTTCAGCTCAGGGTCTCATAACTAGTAACATCACACACGGATCCGTGAAATAACTTCATTCGAGTAAACGCACGGAAATAAAACCAAAAATAAATGAGAGAGTAGAGAAAAAAAGGAATGCAACACGGGGACTTCCCAGGAGGTCACCCATCCTAGTACTACTCTCGCCCAAGCACACTTAACTTCGGAGTTCTGATGGGATCCGATGCTTTAGTGCTGGTATGATCGCACCCGACATAAACCATCTTTTGTTTCGTTTTAACCACAACTCCTACATTGACCCATATCCTCATGCACGCTTTTCAGAGCAATGTCGCAATGGCTGACCTCACTTCCGCTGACCGCGTGTCGTGCTGTTCAGCTCAGGGTCTCATAACTAGTAACATCACACGCGGATCCGTGAAATAACTTCATTCGAGTAAACGCACGGAAATAAAACCAAAAATAAATGAGAGAGTAGAGAAAAAAAGGGATACAACACAAGGACTTCCCAGGAGGTCACTCATCCTAGTACTACTCTCGCCCAAGCACGCTTAACTTCGGAGTTCTGATGGGATCAGGTGCTTTAGTGCTGGTATGATCGCATCCGACATAAACCATCTTTTGTTTCGTTTTAACCACAACTCCTACATTGACCCATATCCTCATGCACGCTTTTCAGAGCAATGCCGCAATGCCTGACCTCACTTCCGTTGACCGCGTGTCGTGCTGTTCAGCTCTGGGTCTCATAACTAGTAACATCACACGCGGACCCGTAAAATAAATTCATTCGAGTAAACGCACGGAAATAAAACCAAAAATAAATGAGAGAGTAGAGAAAAAAAGGGATGCAACACGAGGACTTCCCAGGAGGTCACCTATCCTAGTACTACTCTCGCCCAAGCACGCTTAACTTCGGAGTTCTAACGGGATCCGATGCTTTAGTGCTAGTATGATCGCATCCGACATAAACCATCTTCCTTTTCCTTTTAACCACAACTCCTACATTGACCCATATCCTCATGCATGCTTTTCAGAGCAATGCCGCAATGGCTGACCTCACTTCCGCTGACCGCGTGTCGTGCTGTTCAGCTCAGGGTCTCATAACTAGTAACATCTCATGCGGATCCGTGAAATAACTTCATTCGAGTAAACGTACGGAAATAAAACCAAAAATAAATGAGAGAGTAGAGAAAAAAAGGGATGCAACACGAGGACTTCCTAGAAGGTCAACCATCCTAGTACTACTCTCGCCCAAGCATGCTTAACTTCGGAGTTCTGATGGGATCCGGTGCTTTAGTACTGGTATGATCGTATCCAACATAAACCATCTTCTGTTTCCTTTTAACCACAACTCCTACATTGACCCATATCCTCATGCACGCTTTTCAGAGCAATGCCGCAATGGCTGACCTCACTTCCGCTGACCGCGTGTCGTGCTGTTCAGCTCAGGGTCTCATAACTAGTAACATCACACACGGATCCGTGAAATAACTTCATTCGAGTAAACGCACGGAAATAAAACCAAAAATAAATGAGATAGTAGAGAAAAAAAGGAATGCAACACGGGGACTTCCCAGGAGGTCACCCATCCTAGTACTACTCTCGCCCAAGCACACTTAACTTCGGAGTTCTGATGGGATCCGATGCTTTAGTGCTGGTATGATCGCAGCCGACATAAACCATCTTTTGTTTCGTTTTAACCACAACTCCTACATTGACCCATATCCTCATGCACGCTTTTCAGAGCAATGTCGCAATGGCTGACCTCACTTCCGCTGACCGCGTGTCGTGCTGTTCAGCTCAGGGTCTCATAACTAGTAACATCACACGCGGATCCGTGAAATAACTTCATTCGAGTAAACGCACGGAAATAAAACCAAAAATAAATGAGAGAGTAGAGAAAAAAAGGGATACAACACAAGGACTTCCCAGGAGGTCACTCATCCTAGTACTACTCTCGCCCAAGCACGCTTAACTTCAGAGTTCTGATGGGATCAGGTGCTTTAGTGCTGGTATGATCGCATCCGACATAAACCATCTTTTGTTTCGTTTTAACCACAACTCCTACATTGACCCATATCCTCATGCACGCTTTTCAGAGCAATGCCGCAATGCCTGACCTCACTTCCGCTGACCGCGTGTCGTGCTGTTCAGCTCACGGTCTCATAACTAGTAACATCACACGCGGACCCGTAAAATAAATTCATTCGAGTAAACGCACGGAAATAAAACCAAAAATAAATGAGAGAGTAGAGAAAAAAAGGGATGCAACACGAGGACTTCCCAGGAGGTCACCCATCCTAGTACTACTCTCGCCCAAGCACGCTTAACTTCGGAGTTCTAATGGGATCCGATGCTTTAGTGCTAGTATGATCGCATCCGACATAAACCATCTTCCTTTTCCTTTTAACCACAACTCCTACATTGACCCATATCCTCATGCATGCTTTTCAGAGCAATGCCGCAATGGCTGACCTCACTTCCGCTGACCGCGTGTCGTGCTGTTCAGCTCAGGGTCTCATAACTAGTAACATCTCATGCGGATCCGTGAAATAACTTCATTCGAGTAAACGCACGGAAATAAAACCAAAAATAAATGAGAGAGTAGAGAAAAAAAGGGATGCACCACAAGGACTTCCTAGAAGGTCAACCATCCTAGTACTACTCTCGCCCAAGCATGCTTAACTTCGGAGTTCTGATGGGATCCGGTGCTTTAGTGCTGGTATGATCGTATCCGACATAAACCATCTTCTGTTTCCTTTTAACCACAACTCCTACATTGACCTATATCCTCATGCACGCTTTTCACAGCAATGCCGCAATGGCTGACCTCACTTCCGCTGACCGCGTGTCGTGCTGTTCAGCTCAGGGTCTCATAACTAGTAACATCACACACGGATCCGTGAAATAACTTCATTCGAGTAAACGCACGGAAATAAAACCAAAAATAAATGAGAGAGTAGAGAAAAAAAGGAATGCAACACAAGGACTTCCCAGGAGGTCACCCATCCTAGTACTACTCTCGCCCAAGCACGCTTAACTTCAGAGTTCTAATGGGATCCGATGCTTTAGTGCTGGTATGATCGCATCCGACATAAACCATCTTTTGTTTCGTTTTAACCACAACTCCTACATTGACCCATATCCTCATGCACGCTTTTCAGAGCAATGTCGCAATGGCTGACCTCACTTCCGCTGACCGCGTGTCGTGCTGTTCAGCTCAGGGTCTCATAACTAGTAACATCACACGCGGATCCGTAAAATAACTTCATTCGAGTAAACGCACGGAAATAAAACCAAAAATAAATGAGAGAGTAGAGAAAAAAAGGGATACAACACGAGGACTTCCCAGGAAGTCACCCATCCTAGTACTACTCTCGCCCAAGCACGATTAACTTCGGAGTTCTGATGGGATCCGGTGCTTTAGTGCTGGTATGATCGCATCCGACATAAACCATCTTCTGTTTCCTTTTAACCACAACTCCTACATTGACCCATATCCTCATGCACGCTTTTCAGAGCAATGTCGCAATGGCTGACCTCACTTCCGCTGACCGCGTGTCGTGCTGTTCAGCTCAGGGTCTCATAACTAGTAACATCACACGCGGATCCGTGAAATAAGTTCATTCGATTACCGCACGGAAATAAAACCAAAAATAAATGAGAGAGTAGAGAAAAATAGGGATGCAACACGAGGACTTCCTAGAAGGTCACCCATCCTAGTACTACTCTCGTCCAAGCACGCTTAACATTGGAGTTTTGATGGGATCCGGTGCTTTAGTGCTGGTATGATCACATCTGACATAAACCATCTTCTGTTTCCTTTTAACCACAACTCCTACATTGACCCATATCCTCATGCACGCTTTTCAGAGCAATGCCGCAATGGCTGACCTCACTTCCGCTGACCGTGTGTCGTGCTGTTCAGCTCAGGGTCTCATAACTAGTAACATCACACGCGGATCCGTGAAATAACTTCATTCGAGTAAACGCACGGAAATAAAACTAAAAATAAATGAGAGAGTAGAGAAAAAAGGGATGCAACACGAGGACTTCCGAGAAGGTCACCCATCCTAGTACTACTCTCGCCCAAGCACGCTTAACTTCGGAGTTCTGATGGGATCCGGTGCTTTAGTGCTGGTATGATCGCACCGACATAAACCATCTTCTGTTTCGTTTTAACCACAACTCCTACATTGACCCATATCCTCATGCACGCTTTTTAGAGCAATGCCGCAATGCCTGACCTCACTTCCGCTGACCGCGTGTCATGCTGTTCAGCTCAGGGTCTCATAACTAGTAACATCCCAAGCGGATCCGTGAAATAACTTCATTCGAGTAAACGCGCGGAAATAAAACCAAAAATAAATGAGAGAGTAGAGAAAAAAAAGGATACAACACGAGGACTTTCCAAGAGGTCACCCATCCTAGTACTACTCTCGCCCAAGCACGCTTAACTTCGGAGTTCTGATGGGATCTGGTGCTTGTGCTGGTATGATCGCATCCGACATAAACCATCTTTTGTTTCGTTTTAACCACAACTCCTACATTGACCCATATCCTCATGCACGCTTTTCAGAGCAAAGCCGCAATGGCTGACCTCACTTCCGCTGACCGCGTGTCGTGCTGTTCAGCTCAGGGTCTCATAACTAGTAACATCACACGCGGATCCGTGAAATAACTTCATTCGAGTAAACGCACGGAAATGAAACCAAAAATAAATGAGAGAGTAGAGAAAAAAAGGATACAACACGAGGACTTTCCAAGAGGTCACCCATCCTAGTACTACTCTCGCCCAAGCACGCTTAACTTCGGAGTTCTGATGGGATCAGGTGCTTTAGTGCTGGTATGATCACATCCGAGATAAACCATCTTTTGTTTCGTTTTAACCACAACTCCTACATTGACCCATATCCTCATGCACGCTTTTCAGAGCAATGCCGCAATGGCTGACCTCACTTCCGCTGACCGCGTGTCGTGCTGTTCAGCTCAGGGTCTCATAACTAGTAACATCACACGCGGATCCGTAAAATAACTTCATTCGAGTAAACGCACGGAAATAAAACCAAAAATAAATGAGAGAGTGGAGAAAAAAGGGATGCAACACGAGGACTTCCCAGGAGGTCACCCATCCTAGTACTACTCTCGCCCAAGCACGCTTAACTTCAGAGTTCTAATGGGATCCGATGCTTTAGTGCTAGTATGATCGCATCCGACATAAACCATCTTCCTTTTCCTTTTAACCACAACTCCTACATTGACCCATATCCTCATGCATGCTTTTCAGAGCAATGCCGCAATGGCTGACCTCACTTCCGCTGACCGCGTGTCGTGCTGTCCAGCTCAGGGTCTCATAACTAGTAACATCACATGCGGATCCGTGAAATAACTTCATTCGAGTAAACGCACGGAAATAAAACCAAAAATAAATGAGAGAGTAGAGAAAAAAAGGGATGCAACACGAGGACTTCCGAGAAGGTCAACCATCCTAGTACTACTCTCGCCCAAGCATGCTTAACTTCGGAGTTCTGATGGGATCCGGTGCTTTAGTGCTGGTATGATCGTATCCGACATAAACCATCTTCTGTTTCCTTTTAACCACAACTCCTACATTGACCCATATCCTCATGCACGCTTTTCAGAGCAATGCCGCAATGGCTGACCTCACTTCCGCTGACCGCGTGTCGTGTTGTTCAGCTCAGGGTCTCATAACTAGTAACATCACACACGGATCCGTGAAATAACTTCATTCGAGTAAACGCACGGAAATAAAACCAAAAATAAATGAGAGAGTAGAGAAAAAAAGGAATGCAACACGACGACTTCCCAGGAGGTCACCCATCCTAGTACTACTCTCGCCCAAGCACGCTTAACTTCGGAGTTCTGATGGGATCCGATGCTTTAGTGCTGGTATGATCGCATCCGACATAAACCATCTTTTGTTTCGTTTTAACCACAACTCCTACATTGACCCATATCCTCATGCACGCTTTTCAGAGCAATGTCGCAATGGCTGACCTCACTTCCGCTGACCGCGTGTCGTGCTGTTCAGCTCAGGGTCTCATAACTAGTAACATCACACGCGGATCCGTGAAATAACTTCATTCGAGTAAACGCACGGAAATAAAACCAAAAATAAATGAGAGAGTAGAGAAAAAAAGGGATACAACACGAGGACTTCCGAGGAGGTCACCCATCCTAGTACTACTCTCGCCCAAGCACGTTAACTTCGGAGTTCTGATGGGATCCGGTGCTTTAGTGCTGGTATGATCGCATCCGACATAAACCATCTTTTGTTTCGTTTTAACCACAACTCCTACATTGACCCATATCCTCATGCACGCTTTTCAGAGCAATGCCGCAATGCTTGACCTCACTTCCGCTGACCGCGTGTCGTGCTGTTCAGCTCAGGGTCTCATAACTAGTAACATCCCACGCGGATCCGTGAAATAACTTCATTCGAGTAAACGTGCGGAAATAAAACCAAAAATAAATGAGAGAGTAGAGAAAAAAAAGAATACAACACGAGGACTTCCCAAGAGGTCACCCATCCTAGTACTACTCTCGCCCAAGCACGCATAACTTCGGAGTTCTGATGGGATCTGGTGCTTTAGTGCTGGTATGATCGCATCCGACATAAACCATCTTCTGTTTCCTTTTAACCACAACTCCTACATTGACCCATATCCTCATGCACGCTTTTCAGAGCAATGTCGCAATGGCTGACCTCACTTCCGCTGACCGCATGTCGTGCTGTTCAGCTCAGGGTCTCATAACTAGTAACATCCCACGCGGATCCGTGAAATAAGTTCACTCGATTACCGCACGGAAATGAAACCAAAAATAAATGAGAGAGTAGAGAAAAATAGGGATGCAACACGAGGACTTCCTAGAAGGTCACCCATCCTAGTACTACTCTCGTCCAAGCACGCTTAACATTGGAGTTCTGATGGGATCCGGTGCTTTAGTGCTGGTATGATCACATCTGACATAAACCATCTTCTGTTTCCTTTTAACCACAACTCCTACATTGACCCATATCCTCATGCACGCTTTTCAGAGCAATGCCGCAATGGCTGACCTCACTTCCGCTGACCGTGTGTTGTGCTGTTCAGCTCAGGGTCTCATAACTAGTAACATCACACGTGGATCCGTGAAATAACTTCATTCGAGTAAACGCACGGAAATAAAACTAAAAATAAATGAGAGAGTAGAGAAAAAAAGGGATGCAACACGAGGACTTCCGAGAAGGTCACCCATCCTAGTACTACTCTCGCCCAAGGACGCTTAACTTCGGAGTTCTGATGGGATCCGGTGCTTTAGTGCTGGTATGATCGCATCCGACATAAACCATCTTCTGTTTCGTTTTAACCACAACTCCTACATTGACCCATATCCTCATGCACGCTTTTCAGAGCAGTGCCGCAATGCCTGACCTCACTTCCGCTGACCGCGTGTCGTGCTGTTCAGCTCAGGGTCTCATAACTAGTAACATCCCACGCGGATCCGTGAAATAACTTCATTCGAGTAAACGCGCGGAAATAAAACCAAAAATAAATGAGAGAGTAGAGAAAAAAAAGGACGAGGACTTCCAAACAGGACATCAACACTAGGTGGGGAGGGGGGGGGGGGGGGGGGG